>JBAMJV010002435.1:0-140627 GCA_037951105.1 Echinarachnius parma
CCCTGAATAGGACATGCAGAATGAAGTTATCTTTGAAAATCAAACAACAGATGCAACCATTCACAAAACAAGAACACTGCAAACTTGGACACGGGTAGTTTTTGCATGCTTTTGGATAATTAGGTCACGTTCGGTGAAGCGTGAAGTGATCAGTGTATGATATATCATTTTAGAGGCAATTTCCCAAGCTTTAACATGATACCAATATCAACATACCTTTAGATTTGTGGATTTATATGCTATCAAAGTCCGGTTTCGTTTTTTTTTTACTCGCACTGTAGAATTACTTTGTACATAAATGACAATTTGGATGTCATAAAATGTGCTTAAGCATTTTAAATTTGTAATTGAAGATAAATGTAGCCCATTGGTGAGGCAAAACAGCTCAAATACTGACATTATATTAGGCAAACAAAAACTAACACATTTATGACCATTTTGATAGTTAGCCTTAAACAATATGGTAAACTTAATCAGAAAAAAGCTTTCTAGCACTTGATAGTTAGTGCAAGCTACAATTGAACAATGAAATGGCACCAATAATTACAGATTTCTTCATAAATACACTCACTTGATAAAAAGGTAATTTTAAATACATACACCACACATACACAATATAGTTAAATTCGGCTGTAAGGTCACACATTGAGAATACAAGCTACATATAAGGGTATTTCTTCCAACGCTGCTAAAAAGTTCTTACTCGAATGAGATAACCGATTTCAAATTAAAAGAAACCAAATTATTCTACTCTGATGAGAAACTGTGTAGTCAGAAAACAAGGAAACAGAACACTCCTCATATTTTCTTGTCATCTCTACACACAATGGTAGAAATATGACCAAGAATGTAAAAGATTGCAAAAAGAATAGTTTGACTCAATAGAAGATCAAATATGTTTTTGTTAGTTTATATCAGCTTTCATTTATGATGTTGTACTGTTCAGAGTTACCCGACTGATCCACAGCGTTGACAAGCAAAAAAAATAAAATGAATTATTCATGGTACAGTAAACCGATAGTGTTGCTCTAAATTCTGATTACAAGATGGTTTTTGATCTTCTTTAAGTATAGCAAAGTTCACAAATTCAAACATCCTACATATTTAATATTGACTCTGTGGATGCGCACCGGGATGCGCAGTCAGGGAATATCAACGTACTCTGCTGAGAGTAGCCTACTTGCGCCCTCGTATATATTGTGTGAGAGAGAATCGATCAAGCCCTTCTGTTTTTTTTAAATAAATTATTTATGTATATTGAAAACAATTATTTGTAATTATGGAACCTCGTTTTGTGTGTGCGTGTGTGTGTTTTTTTTTTTTTTGGGGGGGGGGGGGCGGGGTTGGGAATGGTATTGATAAGTCTCATACAATCGACTGATGGGGTTGTAATTAATATGCATGGGCCCTGTTGTAGAAAGAGATACAATCGATTGTCAGTTACAATTAATTGTAAGTCAGATCATAACTTCTAAATGCACGAATCTGATTGGTTGAAAAGTGCAAAGTTTCTGACTTACAATTTTGTAACTTACAATCGATTGTATCTCTTTCTGCAACGGGACCCTGGTCACACAAATCTTCAAAGATATCTAAATAATCACAAATCCAGGAGTATGGGGAAAACACATATGCATTTTTTGTGTGTAAGTGATGCACACACACACACAAGCGCGCGCGCGCACACATGCACGCACCGCACACACACACACACACACACACATACGCAAAGATTGGTAAATTATATCATAAGTAACAAAAAAGGAAAAACCAACTGGCAAGCTACAGTGGGTACAACATAGTTTTTTTTGTTTGTTTTTGTTTTGCATTTTGTTATCTTTTTACGTACTGTGGAAATTCAGAAAATACACAAGCAAATAAAAGTTCAATTTTGTGTAGTTGTTTTCTTTTTATTCATTTACTTCAAGACATTAACACTGTTTCCGGTCTTCATTGGAATTATACATAAAAAATATTGCATTATCTTTTTTTTTCTCAAGAAAATCATAGTAACAGTCAACAAAGTAGTAAGAGTAGTAATAGTAGCAGTAGTAGTACATGTTTTTTAAGAACTTGAAAGTATAATCAACACGCTAACCATACATACACAAATTACATGCAGTCAAGTCTTAAACAAGGTCATTACTATGTCATTTTTATGTTTTTTGTTTTATTATCAACTTAAAAACAATGAAAACGTTAATATTGAATGTTCTTTATACATCGTAAGACAGACACATTTTAAATAAATCAATATACATTTACACTAAGCTGTTTCTTTGATTTTCCCCTCACATTTTCTTCTCTTAATAATACAATGTGCAATAAATGAGACATTCTGTCAAACTTGAGAAATTCCAAGTAATTCTACGACTACACAAATAGAAATGATTGGCAAATCATGACTAAGTCAACAATGGACCAACTACCGAGATACAAAAACAAACTCAAGTGGATGATTACAAAAAATTCAGCATATTGAATATTCTACAAAAAGTGTGAACAAAGCAACTACTTATTTTAGTGCTGATGGCATTGTATGCCAAAAATACTCATATAATTATATAACAGTTGTTTTAACAGATATCCTATGTGACGAATTGCAATATAACAAGTGAACACATATAATCAATAGATACTCATACAAGAGAAATACATTCATCTAAAATTGCAAAACTATTGTAAGAATTGATTAACAAGATAACAGACTAATCATGAGTATTGAGAAGCCAAATATAGCCACATCAATGCTTTTTGTGTAGCTTTTTCATTGTGTCCCACTTAAAGCGCTTATCACATATCACTGGATAGCGTTAACGGACGCCCGACAGAGAACAACATTTTCAATCCATTCGTATGCGTTCATTGCCAGGTGATGTCCATTGTTTTACCGGCGGAAAGTTTTGGGCATGCAGCAATGGAGACAACTTTCACAATCAGATAATTTGATTTCGCAAATTGTCTATCCGTCTGGCATCCGTTTACTACCAGTGATATGTGACAACACCCTTAACAGCTTCAACTTAAAGGAGCTTTTCCACCATATTTAATTCTTTTGATACACATATGCGATGCACTTCACAGGAAAGCACAATTATTTATTCAAATATAAACCAAACTTTCCCTTTTTACCTTATGTACCTTTTCTATACAGTGCGAGTAAAAAAAAACAAAAAACGGACTTTGATAGCTTATAAATCCACAATTCTAATATGATGACATAAATGGTACCCTGGGGTACCAAACGAATATCCGCCATTTGTTTAATTATTTATTTATTTTTTAGGGCTGTACCGGGGTATAGCGTGCATGAAAGCGCGCGCTGCACTGCATGCACAACGCAGTGGACACAAGATGGCGCTACACAACGCGGTACCCCGGGGTACCGCGTGTGTCATCATATATATATGTTGATATTGGTATCATGTTAAAGCTTGGGAAATTGCCTTTAAAATGATACATCATACATTTTGATCACTTTACGCTTCATCAAACGCGACCTTATTATCCAAAGTCATGCAAAAACTACCCGTGTCCAAGTTTGCCGTTGTCTTGTTCCATCATGAATGAATGCGCTGTTTACCGTTTTTTCAAAAGAACATTTCAAGAATATCCTTTGGTGAATCAAAACAAAATACCAGCTGGTTGCCAGTGTTTTTCATGTTTATCAGGGTGGAAGTGGATCTCCACTGTCCTCCCATCAGCAACCCCACTGTTTGGAGGCAGGGGCCCCTGAATAGGACATGCAGAATGAAGTTATCTTTGAAAATCAAACAACAGATGCAACCATTCACAAAACAAGAACACTGCAAACTTGGACACGGGTAGTTTTTGCATGCTTTTGGATAATTAGGTCACGTTCGGTGAAGCGTGAAGTGATCAGTGTATGATATATCATTTTAGAGGCAATTTCCCAAGCTTTAACATGATACCAATATCAACATACCTTTAGATTTGTGGATTTATATGCTATCAAAGTCCGGTTTCGTTTTTTTTTACTCGCACTGTAGAATTACTTTGTACATAAATGACAATTTGGATGTCATAAAATGTGCTTAAGCATTTTAAATTTGTAATTGAAGATAAATGTAGCCCATTGGTGAGGCAAAACAGCTCAAATACTGACATTATATTAGGCAAACAAAAACTAACACATTTATGACCATTTTGATAGTTAGCCTTAAACAATATGGTAAACTTAATCAGAAAAAAGCTTTCTAGCACTTGATAGTTAGTGCAAGCTACAATTGAACAATGAAATGGCACCAAATAATTACAGATTTCTTCATAAATACACTCACTTGATAAAAAAGGTAATTTTAAATACATACACACACATACACAATATAGTTAAATTCGGCTGTAAGGTCACACATTGAGAATACAAGCTACATATAAGGGTATTTCTTCCAACGCTGCTAAAAAGTTCTTACTCGAATGAGATAACCGATTTCAAATTAAAAGAAACCAAATTATTCTACTCTGATGAGAAACTGTGTAGTCAGAAAACAAGGAAACAGAACACTCCTCATATTTTCTTGTCATCTCTACACACAATGGTAGAAATATGACCAAGAATGTAAAAGATTGCAAAAAGAATAGTTTGACTCAATAGAAGATCAAATATGTTTTTGTTAGTTTATATCAGCTTTCATTTATGATGTTGTACTGTTCAGAGTTACCCGACTGATCCACAGCGTTGACAAGCAAAAAAAATAAAATGAATTATTCATGGTACAGTAAACCGATAGTGTTGCTCTAAATTCTGATTACAAGATGGTTTTTGATCTTCTTTAAGTATAGCAAAGTTCACAAATTCAAACATCCTACATATTTAATATTGACTCTGTGGATGCGCACCGGGGATGCGCAGTCAGGGAATATCAACGTACTCTGCTGAGAGTAGCCTACTTGCGCCCTCGTATATATTGTGTGAGAGAGAATCGATCAAGCCCTTCTGTTTTTTTTAAATAAATTATTTATGTATATTGAAAACAATTATTTGTAATTATGGAACCTCGTTTTGTGTGTGCGTGTGTGTGTTTTTTTTTTTTTTTGGGGGGGGGGGGGCGGGGTTGGGAATGGTATTGATAAGTCTCATACAATCGACTGATGGGGTTGTAATTAATATGCATGGGCCCTGTTGTAGAAAGAGATACAATCGATTGTCAGTTACAATTAATTGTAAGTCAGATCATAACTTCTAAATGCACGAATCTGATTGGTTGAAAAGTGCAAAGTTTCTGACTTACAATTTTGTAACTTACAATCGATTGTATCTCTTTCTGCAACGGGACCCTGGTCACACAAATCTTCAAAGATATCTAAATAATCACAAATCCAGGAGTATGGGGAAAACACATATGCATTTTTTGTGTGTAAGTGATGCACACACACACACAAGCGCGCGCGCGCACACATGCACGCACCGCACACACACACACACACACACATACGCAAAGATTGGTAAATTATATCATAAGTAACAAAAAAGGAAAAACCAACTGGCAAGCTACAGTGGGTACAACATAGTTTTTTTTGTTTGTTTTTGTTTTGCATTTTGTTATCTTTTTACGTACTGTGGAAATTCAGAAAATACACAAGCAAATAAAAGTTCAATTTTGTGTAGTTGTTTTCTTTTTATTCATTTACTTCAAGACATTAACACTGTTTCCGGTCTTCATTGGAATTATACATAAAAAATATTGCATTATCTTTTTTTTTCTCAAGAAAATCATAGTAACAGTCAACAAAGTAGTAAGAGTAGTAATAGTAGCAGTAGTAGTACATGTTTTTTAAGAACTTGAAAGTATAATCAACACGCTAACCATACATACACAAATTACATGCAGTCAAGTCTTAAACAAGGTCATTACTATGTCATTTTTATGTTTTTTGTTTTATTATCAACTTAAAAACAATGAAAACGTTAATATTGAATGTTCTTTATACATCGTAAGACAGACACATTTTAAATAAATCAATATACATTTACACTAAGCTGTTTCTTTGATTTTCCCCTCACATTTTCTTCTCTTAATAATACAATGTGCAATAAATGAGACATTCTGTCAAACTTGAGAAATTCCAAGTAATTCTACGACTACACAAATAGAAATGATTGGCAAATCATGACTAAGTCAACAATGGACCAACTACCGAGATACAAAAACAAACTCAAGTGGATGATTACAAAAAATTCAGCATATTGAATATTCTACAAAAAGTGTGAACAAAGCAACTACTTATTTTAGTGCTGATGGCATTGTATGCCAAAAATACTCATATAATTATATAACAGTTGTTTTAACAGATATCCTATGTGACGAATTGCAATATAACAAGTGAACACATATAATCAATAGATACTCATACAAAGAGAAATACATTCATCTAAAATTGCAAAACTATTGTAAGAATTGATTAACAAGATAACAGACTAATCATGAGTATTGAGAAGCCAAATATAGCCACATCAATGCTTTTTGTGTAGCTTTTTCATTGTGTCCCACTTAAAGCGCTTATCACATATCACTGGATAGCGTTAACGGACGCCCGACAGAGAACAACATTTTCAATCCATTCGTATGCGTTCATTGCCAGGTGATGTCCATTGTTTTACCGGCGGAAAGTTTTGGGCATGCAGCAATGGAGACAACTTTCACAATCAGATAATTTGATTTCGCAAATTGTCTATCCGTCTGGCATCCGTTTACTACCAGTGATATGTGACAACACCCTTAACAGCTTCAACTTAAAGGAGCTTTTCCACCATATTTAATTCTTTTGATACACATATGCGATGCACTTCACAGGAAAGCACAATTATTTATTCAAATATAAACCAAACTTTCCCTTTTTACCTTATGTACCTTTTCTATACAGTGCGAGTAAAAAAAAACAAAAAACGGACTTTGATAGCTTATAAATCCACAATTCTAAATATGATGACATAAATGGTACCCTGGGGTACCAAACGAATATCCGCCATTTTGTTTAATTATTTATTTATTTTTTAGGGCTGTACCGGGGTATAGCGTGCATGAAAGCGCGCGCTGCACTGCATGCACAACGCAGTGGACACAAGATGGCGCTACACAACGCGGTACCCCGGGGTACCGCGTGTGTCATCATATATATATGTTGATATTGGTATCATGTTAAAGCTTGGGAAATTGCCTTTAAAATGATACATCATACATTTTGATCACTTTACGCTTCATCAAACGCGACCTTATTATCCAAAGTCATGCAAAAACTACCCGTGTCCAAGTTTGCCGTTGTCTTGTTCCATCATGAATGAATGCGCTGTTTACCGTTTTTTCAAAAGAACATTTCAAGAATATCCTTTGGTGAATCAAAACAAAATACCAGCTGGTTGCCAGTGTTTTTCATGTTTATCAGGGTGGAAGTGGATCTCCCACTGTCCTCCCATCAGCAACCCCACTGTTTGGAGGCAGGGGCCCCTGAATAGGACATGCAGAATGAAGTTATCTTTGAAAATCAAACAACAGATGCAACCATTCACAAAACAAGAACACTGCAAACTTGGACACGGGTAGTTTTTGCATGCTTTTGGATAATTAGGTCACGTTCGGTGAAGCGTGAAGTGATCAGTGTATGATATATCATTTTAGAGGCAATTTCCCAAGCTTTAACATGATACCAATATCAACATACCTTTAGATTTGTGGATTTATATGCTATCAAAGTCCGGTTTCGTTTTTTTTTACTCGCACTGTAGAATTACTTTGTACATAAATGACAATTTGGATGTCATAAAATGTGCTTAAGCATTTTAAATTTGTAATTGAAGATAAATGTAGCCCATTGGTGAGGCAAAACAGCTCAAATACTGACATTATATTAGGCAAACAAAAACTAACACATTTATGACCATTTTGATAGTTAGCCTTAAACAATATGGTAAACTTAATCAGAAAAAAGCTTTCTAGCACTTGATAGTTAGTGCAAGCTACAATTGAACAATGAAATGGCACCAAATAATTACAGATTTCTTCATAAATACACTCACTTGATAAAAAAGGTAATTTTAAATACATACACACACATACACAATATAGTTAAATTCGGCTGTAAGGTCACACATTGAGAATACAAGCTACATATAAGGGTATTTCTTCCAACGCTGCTAAAAAGTTCTTACTCGAATGAGATAACCGATTTCAAATTAAAAGAAACCAAATTATTCTACTCTGATGAGAAACTGTGTAGTCAGAAAACAAGGAAACAGAACACTCCTCATATTTTCTTGTCATCTCTACACACAATGGTAGAAATATGACCAAGAATGTAAAAGATTGCAAAAAGAATAGTTTGACTCAATAGAAGATCAAATATGTTTTTGTTAGTTTATATCAGCTTTCATTTATGATGTTGTACTGTTCAGAGTTACCCGACTGATCCACAGCGTTGACAAGCAAAAAAAATAAAATGAATTATTCATGGTACAGTAAACCGATAGTGTTGCTCTAAATTCTGATTACAAGATGGTTTTTGATCTTCTTTAAGTATAGCAAAGTTCACAAATTCAAACATATTCCAAATTTTGAAACTTTTTTTTTTTTTTTAACGGCACAAAAATGCTAGCATTACAATGCACCATTATAAGGTGTAACCATATGAGCTGTGTAGTTTGTACAAGCAAATAAGATTTCCAAGAAATATCTCAGAACTCTATCAACATATTTTGAGTTTTACATCTTTGTTCCTGTTGTCCACTTTGCAAATACCTTAAATTCATAGTATGGACCACTGGCATACATCTGCGAGCAGTTTCTTTTGTTCAGGGGGGATGGTTTACTCACTGATCCCCCGAACAAGAGATTTCTGCAGATCTATGCCAGTAGTATGGACAAAAGTAAACCCTTGGTTAAATTGCCATCATTTGATGTCATTTCTCAAGTCGATGGACTAAATGTAATACATAAACTGAACTTGGAATTACCAAAAGGGTGTTTAATTTTATCGAAGGACTGAAATCAACGTAGGGTAAAATGTAACCCTCAGATTAGAGTTCAGGCCAATATGTCCACAGCCGGAAAATATATAATTTTACTTTCATAAACAGACCAACTTGAGCATTCACTCACTTCGACATTGTCATACAAACATTCAACACTGATAAAGTCATACATTGATAAATACATACACGTACATGTACAGGAACAAATTACGTAATGTGAATATGAAGAGAAACAGACAAAAGTGTCAAACAAAAAAAGAAACAAATTCCATCAAAATGTGTTATCACCATAATATACATAACAAAATAACAACAAATTCTCCCTCCTAACATGTGAATATTCCGTCCTGCAGTGAGGGGTACAAAAAAGAAAGGAAAGTTATAAAATGATTGTATTTGTAAATAATTACCAAATTAATTAGTCAATACTTCTTAAAGAAGAACCGGCAACAATGTCGCCATCAAACTCAATTGGATACATCAAAGGGAAAGAAGAAACCGAGCGCATTGACAAATCAACTTCTGAGCATCATTTACATATGTACACGAACGCAAGTTTATATACTCCCACAAACCTGAAATACATTTCACAGTTTCTAAAGAGGAAATACATCTTGGAAGTTTTTATTTAACAAATTTTGTTATGTACACATTCTTTAGGGCAGGGTGCCTTTAGGCTCTCTGTCCCATATCACCATATACTATCATTTACAGTTAAATACTACGTGATATCCTATAATACTAGCTTATGATCCCTCTTGGATGAGAAAATATTACACTGTACAAATCTATCACCACCACCATCTATATCTTCATCATCATCATCAACATAATCACAACCATCAACATTATCATCATCATCATCATCACCACCATCAACATCCTCCTCCTCATCATGCGCATCATCATCATCATTTTTAACACCGAAGTCTTTATTCACATCACTATTATCACATTAAACATGTGCACAACACGTTTCTATCCTTCATAATTTGTCAGAAAAAGGAAAGTTGTGTTTTCTCAGTCTAAATCTAAAGACTACTCATACTGCATGTAATATATAAGTCACGATACTATAGGCACCAGTTTATTTCCCCCTCGCACATTTAATGCAGCGTTGCTCGGCTGAAAATATTCTCCATGAAGAACGTGTCAATTCTACATGCATCTCGACAATCCACCAGAAACGTACGTAAAACACAAACATAATCTACATGTATAACTAACAGAAAGTTCCGTCTACATACCTAATGCAAATGTGTAATAAAGTAGTAAATGCTTTAGTTTGTTTTACTTTTGCAAGTTGGTCCTTTAGTTTTACATCCCTATGCCAATTATTACAGCACTTATGCAGGTGTCATTAAGTATGACGCACCTCTTGACCCCAGGGAAAGGTGCGTCATTGTACTGATGTGCGTCACCCTTTTATGAACCATGACGCACCCTCCGTCAGAAAAAGTGACTCACCATTAGGAGAGATTGACGCATATTTGAGTCAAAATTGTGACTCACCATTTCATGAAAATGACGGTCATATTGACGAACCTTGTGATGCATCCATGGGAAAGTGACCGACTATGACGCACATATGGGTCAGTGTTGTGACTGACATTTTGCTTCCATGACGGTACTGTGGGTCATCAATATGGGAGTGCATGATGTGTTTAATAGCTATATGCTGTACTCTTGTATATATATATTGTTATTTCTTGTTTACGACTATATGACTTTGTTGTAAGTTTTTATTTTTGTTGTGTAGGGCCCCGATTATAAACATCTACTGCTTCTCAGGGGTCCTAACCATTATTTTGTCTTGATATTTTGTATATATCGATTACTTTGTACAACTTGTATATTGTTGTTGTTTTATAATGGTTAAATAAATGAAATGAAAAAATGAAAAAAAAAAAAAATGAAATGAAATCCATGACGCACCTTTCTCGGGGGGTCAAGAGGTGCGTCATACAAATGACACCTGCATTAACCATCAAGTGTGCACCCATTCCATCTATTGCCAGTCGGTTTTCTTCACTGAATGTCACCAAGGGTGCATTTTCTCCTTCTGTTCAGTCCACAATCAATGTATTGAAACATGTTTTGGCTTACCATTACAAAGAGAAAAGATTGGCATTAAACAAGTTTCAAAATACTGATTATGAGCTCATTAAAAGGTCAATGCACCCTAAGACAATACCTATCGTGCCTGACTTGTGAATGATTGTAAAGTTTATGGCTTAAACCCAATATCTGTCTTAACTTTTACTGCAAGGCATGCCTACTATTACTATCAGTAAACAAGTTAAATATGGCAAAAATGCATCAAAATGAACATCAAATTCGGAATTGCACAACAATGTACAGCAATGTTGAATTTATTTTTTTTTCGAAACATTCTGCTTGTGTGTTGTTTCTCGTTATAACCAAGCCCTTTATATTTTACAAGATGTCCAAAATATATGCTTGTTGTTAATGATATGTTATACACTTTTCTTCATATCTGTACATATATATATTTTTTTCATTTGTTAAGAGTTTTTTTTCTGTCTTTCTGGTAACAGTTAGTTCTTTTAAAATAAAGCAAAGTTATGAACAATTTCCAAATCGGGACAAGTCATGCCACCTGAAATGTCTAAATACTGTTCTGTACACACATCTCTTCACAAAAAAGTTTTGTACATATGTATATATCATCCTAAATGAATCAACATTATGCACATATGCGATAGGAAACATAAACTGATTGCAATGTACCATACTGCAATGTTGATGCATGTGTTTGTTCTTTTGAACATTCAACAACTGATACTTCTGTATCAGCCTTATCCTTCAACCAACATGAATGCAATGTTTGTATTCGTTCTATCGAACAGTCAACCATTCATACCATTCTGTGCCTTGTTTGAACTCAATAGTTACTAAACATCAATGAAATGTAATCCACTCTTTAATCTTCATTCATAACAACTCTTTCTTTGTCATGTATGTCACCTTTAGGCAAAATACAAACTCAAGATTATTCAAGATTCATTTTTACCTAATGGAAAACTCTGAAACTACTGAACATAAAGAATTCAAAACATCTTTTCATTCAATCTGATCTTTGCCTTTCTCTTGAATAACACAAAGGCAATACACAAAGTTAATAATCTTGAAATGTACCCATCTTGATATAACCATTGGTAACTGTTGAACGCATAAGTACAGCATCGTTAATTTCCATTCGAAGTGTTGTTTGCTAAGCTTGAAGGCTTCCTGAAGCCAAACACGAACTCAAGATTTGGTGCCCTTTACTTCTCTCGATTTCCTACGACTACCGCTGCTACCAGCTTCATGCATCAAGGGAGAGAGTTGCCGCTGCATTGGTATTTCCTTTAATGTTGCTGCTACACATCTTTCTTCAAATGTTCCCGCAACAATGTTTCCTCAAATATCCAGGCAAGTATGTTCCCTCAATGTTACCTCAAATTTGCTGCTACAATGTTTCTTCAAACGTACTTGTTCAGCAGCAATCTTTCTTTGAATGTGGTGACAACTTTTCCGAAATTGATCCTGCTACAACGTCTCCTCGAATGTTGCCATGATGTTGCTCTGCTGGTTCATATCGATGTGATTTGCCATCTGATTGAAAAAAAATGTGAAGTACAACAAGATTTAATGTTTGGACCTATACAAACAATTAAAGAGTAAAATATTTAAATCATAAGATATTACGAAAGACCACCCTAAGATATGATCAACTCGGGTATACATTTTAAAAATTCTATTTTTCTATACGACCAGAAATATAGTAAGTAAATGAAAATGAGCAAAGAAAAATGAGCTTCGCTAGGGAATCGAACCAGAGACCTCTGGTTTGCTTGACCGGTGCTTTAACCAGTGAGCTAAAAACTTCTATGATGACGGTACTTCCTTAAATTTAAAATTGCATAAATAATTACATATTTTTTGCAAAGGTAATAAGCCATGGGACGCTGATGATCATAGCCACTCGCTCTCTCCTTTAGAAATAATCTGCATATATATGCTTTCTATTGCCAAAGAAATGTTGAAAAGCAATACTTACTGCTTCTCTGCGCCGTCTCTCTTGCTCCCGTAACCGTTCCCTCTCCTTCATGGATTGAGCCTTCTTGGCATCCTCCTGTTGGCTGGACCTTGCCCTCTCCATCGCATCTTCCTCCTCCTTCTCTCTGTAAATTGTGGATGAAAACGATATTAGATATTAAAGGGACCTATTAACACCAGCTTAATTTCTGCCCCATCCCCCATATTTAATTTTCCAGGACATAAACATAAAACACTACTACATACATTAAAGGGATCTAGTAACTTTTTACACTAAAGGGATCTAGTAAATTGTTGACATGTGCAAAAACTGGCAAATGGTTGATAATAATATGTGAATTTCTGTGATCTGATATGTCCACTGAGTGAGGTGTAAAAATTCTATGGTAAATGAATGTCATATGACCGAGTAATGAGAGAAAATGCAAAGTGATATTCGCCTATTCTTTGTACTGACTTTGTACATAGTTTTAATTATCCAGCATATAATTATGAATCTGAACATTTCAATCATACATATCTTATAACAGAAAGGAAATTTGGAAAACCGAAACCTGTTTGATGTTTCTATTGGTAATGCGAAAACAATGAGGTATGTGAGAACGGCTAGAGATCCAAGAAAGTTTTGAGGATGTTGACAATGTTACTAGATCCCTTTAAGAAATTTAATTCAGATGTTGTCTAACCGAGACATTTTGTTTGCATAGGGTACTCTTAAATTACTCATTACGTCCAAACCACGTTAGCCAAAAACCTCATCTAAAGGGCTGAAGTGAGGTGCTTAGATTTGACCACTCGAGTCTGCATCCAGTACATTTTTATCAGGGATAACACTTTCTTATCGCTATAGCCTTGAGGGGAAGTAAACACAGCATGAGTTTGTTGACAGAAGTGATCAAACTGTCAGAAATTGATAAGAATGTGGTCGATCGAGGTAGGAAAGTGATAGAATTGATTTCCACGATGGTGGTCATCACGGCTAACGTGATAATCACGTCATGTGTACAGAACAAACTCATAATCCATGTTGCTACAATGTAAAATCGCTAAGGATATGTTTCCCTTTTTTTTCCCGTCAGGCAAAGTATGTTTATTCTAAATATGCAGAATATAAATCAAAATTCCCAATAAATGTTCACATCAAGAATATCCAATATTTCAATAATCAGAAGCCACTTAGTATCATATATACAGCTAGTTCTCTAACCCTTACCAACTGAGAGCAGAACGCTTCCAGCAGTAAAATGGTTAGAGAAACACAAGTTGCACTCAAATGACACGCATGAGGGTTATCATCATATTATTTGTTACTTCTCACTCTATAACTTCTCAGAAAATGTTCATTAACGGCTCCTTGGTAATGGAAGCGAGTCTTATTCAGATTTTGTATCCTGCCACAAGGCAGTGAGTTTTTATTGGCTTACTAGAAGTTACCTAGGTATACTTTCCCGTTTCCTGTCCTTACATGTGCTTCTGTTTCTTCCCAAAACGTATATTGCTGTCTATCATTTTTTTTTGTTAATTAGTTTGATCGTCAGTTGCTTCCCACCTCTGCTTTTCTCTCCTGTTCATGCAAATGCTTGTGTTTCTTTGTAAACTCCCCTTTTGATTTTCTAATTTTATTTTTGTTTTGTCATTTGTCTACTTGTTTATTCGTTCTTACCTCTGCTTTTCCCTCTCCTGTCTGGCTCTCTCCTGTTCATGCATATGCTTTTGCCTTTTCCTAAACTCCTCCTGCTGTTTCATTGCACGTTCCTGTAGGAGCAAAATGATAAATAGTCTACCGTATAAAGCCATATAATGCAATCATAATTAACCTGTTCAGGACTAATTGATTTTGCTATAACATGTGTTCTCCATAGGCCAGCCCTAGCCCAAGTATTTTAGGGACTACAGATTAATAATTTCACTCATCACTCTCACAGAGCAAGGCATGAATTTCAAATATCCTATTCATGGTGAACTGAAAGCTAACCTGATGTTTGAAATAGCAATAATTAATGAATGCAAGGTAGATTCTTAGCAATATTTGGACAGACTATAGCAAAAACCCTGCACTGGTAATTCATGTTTTGAAGTAATGGGCATCTTAAGTTCACATAATGTGTGAAAAAGACTTATGATTGTTTCAATCATATCTTCGCCAATTATTGACCAATTTGTTAGAACAAAGCATCAAATGAAAGCTTGCGATGAGGCTCTTCTAATGGTATGAAAATCTACATTTTGACTTTTACCGACAAGTGCAGGGTTTTGCTATAGTCGTTCACATATAGTAATGCTAATTGAATAGCTCGTTTCCAGGTTTTCCAGCCCAAATGTGCATACATTTTAAAATTGAGTTAGTGAGTTGGTCTCTTGAAAAGCTTGCCCGCTCATCATTAAGTAAGGAATAATTAGAGAACTGTTGTTATCACCTGACTTAGTAAAATACAGTGCATCAGCTGCCATGTAACATTTTTAACTGTTACATGGCACTGTTAACTGGCCAATTCAGATGATAAAACAGTTGTTAACTTTGCTGTCGGGAAAATCATGGAATGTTCCCCTCGGGATTTAAAATGCTATTTCATGAAGAAAATAAGTCCCTCGACTACGTCTCGGGACTTATTTACTCATCCCTCAATATCATTTAAAATCCCTCGGAGTGGAACATTCCGTGCTTTTCCCTCCGCCACCAGTTAACAACTGTATAATATTATATGAAATGAAAAAAAAAAAAAAAAAAAAAAATCGTAATTTTAATTGGAATAAATCTTCTTACCCTCTCCTCTTTCTCCTTTGCAGCTTTCTTGAATTGTTCAAAGCTGTTAGATTTCCTTGACGGGTTGTTAGAAGGCTTGTTTGACATCAGACTGTTGGCAAGGTTGGACCATGATCCTGCATTGGCAATCCTCATGTCCTGAGAACAGAAGAAAAGCAATAATAGTAGTATTACACAGATATTTGTTTATATTATATGACCTATAAAGATACTGGTGTGCGATTGGTCAAAATGCTGTCACGTGACCATCGCTACAAGGATGAGAAGCGTTATATTGACCAACCAGTCAATATAACGCCGTTATATTGAATGGTATGACGCAATTTACGTCACAATGGGTGTGTGAAGATGAACAATTGTGCGCGTATTAGCATCCTGGCACGCGCAGCGTTGTCAAGCTTTCTACGGAGATTGCGCGATCCGAAAGTAAATTTCAAAGGAAGGTCGAATAAAGAAGCATTTTGCGCAGCATTTCGATAACAACACGTCTGTTCTACTGGAAGGATTTCGATTTAATCTAATGATTTTCCCTTGTCCATAATTTTATTTCAACAACAAATTTATATTTATTTTGATTTGTATCTATATTGGTCATCATAATATAACAGATATTGACTTTTTTCCTTCGGGAACCATATAACATTTCATTTCCCTTGGGGAGTTATATTTTTGTCTCGGAATACTATATTTTTCCTCAGCGCTACAGAAAAATATAATGTCCCTCGACACAAATATAAGTTCCCTCGAGGATCTCAAATGTTATATTGCCCCTCAAGACAGTCAATATCTGTATAATATTGAATAGTTTTCTTGAGCTGTTGAGATGTTAGATTCCACAAATGGGATGTGAAAAGGTATTATTTAAAGGGTACCACCACCCAAAAATAATATTCTTATAAATGAAAGGTAACATCTTTACTAGTCCATTCCATCAACAAGCTCAGAAAAATACGTTTCCAGAAGAAAACAATGTAATTGGAAAACGCATCACCATACTACAACATGTGTATATGGGTCTGCATGTACGAAGACTACCTTTGTCCAGAGCAAACGAATCGTCCGAGATTCTATTGTCTCCAAACGTCCGCGTGAATAAAATTGGCGCACTCGCAAATGTTTGGCGAGTACGGAACCAGGAAATAATAGTGGTTCCGTAAGTGGTGGAAATGAATTACATCGTGTATGAATTACACAACCCTTTGCAAAATGTTGGGTATCTATTTGATATCACAAAAGGGTACCAAAACTTATGTGTTGTTGTTTGCCTGGTGGTCCCCTTTAACACTAATCCCATGTCCTGATGGGAAAGAAAATAGATCAACTAATTTGCCATCATCCTTTCAGGTTGGCGGTCATAGTTTTGCTCCTTATATTTATAATGCAGCTCTTGCTATATTACCAAGTCACACATGTTTTTACAAAGGAACATATCTCTCATTTCCACTTTGATATACATTTTTAAAATAGTGGTACTATTTTCTTTGTTAATCAATTCTTGTCACATTTTATCATTATAATTACTACTATTTGATGTCCTTTAGGAAATTAAGAAATGATGGAAATTGTTATGAACATGATTATTACAAATACTCAGGCTCAGGAAACTGATAATCACAATCTAAAAGTTATAATGAATGAATCTGACCTCATTTGTCACAAACATAAAAACATAATTATTTATAGAAACAGTTAGATCCAAAAGACTGACAATCCCAATTGAAATGTTATATAAAATTAATCTTACCTTCTTTGGTTTTGGTGTTCCTGATTTCTGATCCATTCTGCTAAGGCTCTCGCTACTCTCACTCGCTGAAAGACTCCCCTCTCCATGGGATGCACCTGTAAGCAATGCAACCAAAGAAGAACAATGAATGAATGAATGAAACAATAATAAATGTGAATGAATGAACATGCAGATTGAATAACAAAGGAATATAAATGAATGAATGTACAAATTCATGATTGATTGAATGAACAAATAAATGAATGAACACTGTAGTGACTTCCATTTCTTTTTTCTCAAAAGTAATAAGATAACATTTTACAAACATTTGATGCATACCTTGTTAAAAGGTTGTGTGTAGTTTGCACGATGCTTGCCTGATCTAACAACTATTATGCAGAATGAATGCCCATAATAAAAAATGTACTTATAAATGCACAAGGAATATCCATAAATTATGAAAATATTTGTGTTTTTTTTCCAGACTTCACAATAAAACAATAAGGTAAGAAAGTTTAAATTATGAAATATTAATTCAGGAAGGACAATTTGAGCCACGCACCAGCTTTACCGTTGCCGTTGCTCTCCCCTTTGTCTGGTAGAATGGGGCTGCAGGACCTGGAGGGATCATCCTCGTCCTCTAGGTCTCCCACCATGAAGGAGATCGGCTTCTCCTCTACCTTGGGGATTGACGAGGGGATCGACAAGGGCATCGTAGGAGACTGCACTGAGATGGGTGGCGATGCCGTTCTCCCCTGAAATGACAACAAATCATACATTACAACCAACATATTTCTATAAAATTGTATTCAATTAAATTAATTTCAATAACATAATTCTACCAAAAAAACAATCAAATTTAAGGAGGTTGCAATGAGACGGGTGGTAAAACATTGTATAGAGTAACCCAACATACCTCCGGCTGCTGCGTGGCAGGCGGCGATGGAGCAGTGACCAACGGCGGTGTACTCCTCCTCTTGGCCTCCTGCTGCTGTGGGGGAGGGCGTGCCTGGGGTTGAGGCTTGAGAGCCCCTGTCAGCTGCTTTGGTGCTGGTGGCTTAGCCTGCGGCTTGTTCGACAAAGCAACTCCCGGTTGCTGCTGCGACGCTTGCTGCTGTGCAGGTGCCGGTGCCGGTGCCGGTGCCGGCTTCGATGCATGGGACGACTGGCTCGCGGGAGGCGGAGCTACCTGTGTCTGGGCAGGCTTGGGAGGCTTCTGTGCTGGTTCCACCTTGGGCTTGGCTACGCCCGGAGTGACAGGCTGCGGGGTGGGCGTGGCTGATGATGGCGGTGCTGATGGTTGGGCGAGGGTTGGTTCAGTCTTGGGAGTCGACTGCGGTTGTGGTTTGGGCTGGGAAGGGGTGGTGACGGGAGGCTTGGATTGTGGAGGAAGAGTTGGTGATGGGATCGGGAACGCTGAAATCAAAACAGAAATATGAACCATACAAATTTACAATAAAAGCAACAATTGAATAGATCATTACACAATGTGGTCTTACAAACGTTTAACATCTAAAGATTAGTTAAATGTGACAGTATCTTACTGAAACATAACAAAATTATTTTTTTAATGACATATTTCATTCTATTTTTAAAAATTATTCATGCTGCTTGTATGAGCAAATAAATGCTTTAAATAAACTTGTAGCTAAAAAGTCAGATACTACTGTTACATTTCATACTACTATTAAGTTGCAACAAAAACACTTACCAGTGCTGCCCTGCGTGTTGGTAGGGGATGTGAGGGGACCTGGCGAGGTGAGGGGTGATGTAAGCACTGTTCTGGGGCCTCGCTTCTGGAGTGGGGCTGCCTTGTTGCTAGGTCTGTCCGGCTGGGCTGGTAGACTACTGTGCCTTGGTGCTGCAAATCAAGTCAAATTATAGAAAGTTGAACAAGTTGCTAATATTACGCAACACTTAAAGACTGTTATTATGACTATAAGTTCAATAGATCAATGGACAAGTGGAGCATTATAGATACTTGACAAGCCAGACTATTTCACACTACATACCTCAGAGACAAACATATCTAATTTGTAGAGCTTTTGAGCCTGCCTGCTCACATTTTATCAAGAATTTTGAAAATTGCACAAACTTGTACATATGACTAACAATTTTGGGGGCTCTCTTTTTAATTTAGTTTCCCCCCCCCCCCCCCCCTTTTGGGGGAGGGAGGGGATGGTAGGGTTGATTTCCAGGGGCTAAATTACCCTCAAGCACCCATGTACCCGGAAGGGGGGAACGTAGTTCTCTATCACTGTTTGCACCTACGAGGTTGCCTGGCTGGAATGCTTCCCAAGGAGTGGAAAATGTGCACCTTGTGTGCTGGATTGATTGCAGTATGGATTCGATGACCAGGGTAATAAAAGTGATCCGCCACGAGCATAGAAAGACGGAACGTGCACTATATAAGTAGCCACGATTATCATTATTGTTATTATGTAGTGAAGTTGATTTTCCTCTGGCATACTAACCTGGTATGTGTGTTTGTCCATTGGTCAGCTGAGTTGAAGGGCGGCCTGCTTGGCCTGGCAAGTGACCCCTGGCCTGGACGCCCGGTGCAGTGGCCGGCCCGGGGCCAGTGGATGGCATCACAGGGGCAACGCCCTTTGGTGTTGTCGGCACATCCTGGTGACCAGGCCCAGGTGGTCTTGGCTACAAAGAATTTAAATTATACAGAAATTGCATTTAAATTTGAAGCCAGATGTTGAATGCTACATATCCAGTGTCAATATTTGTTTACATGTTATTTTTTTACAATTTTCCATGCTTTTATTTTGTAGAAAATCATTTCATATCATCCTATCAATTACAATGTGTACTGTATGAGACTTTATAAATATACAAGCTTTTAGCTTCCCGCGGTGAATCCTGGTGGACATTTCACACTGTATTATTATATCTTGTATTTTGTGAATAAACTGAAACGGACACATTACGATTACCAGACCCCTTTTTGTTTCTTAGAAACATTGACAAAGAAAAAAATGGCATAACAGTTGATTTCTGAGGTGAAATCTCATTACTTGTACATGTACGCATGTCTAATGGTCTTGGGTGTATTCTATTGTATCTACGTCACTAAAATACTTTTAGCCAAATTGGTATTCTGAAACTGTACGAAATGAATAGAGAATTGCTTTTAAAAATATTTTAGTGACGTAGATACAATAAATTTCCACTTAAAATCGTTTTCAGAATACACTCCCTGGTACTACAAAGGTTTGAGTGAAGGCTAGCTAAGGTATACAAATATTACATGCAATGCATTTTTGACGCAAAGTTCTTTTCATTTTCTTTGTTATTGTTCTGGTATTATAGCCTAAACATATGTTTTCCACAAATAAAAGAAGTTCCCATTTCAAATCATTTAATTACCATTTTAGTTTTTTGCTGAGCTTGTGCAGCTGGCGATGGTCCTTTCCTCATCTTCTTTGGTGATGCTGTGAACAAAAAATCATAATACCCATCAATTTAAATATTCTTCCCTTTTCTTCTGATAAAGGTCTACATTTTATTTGCTTTGCTTAAAGTACAAGTGGTAAAATGAGCTGTGACCCTTGACGTTCCTTGGATTTTGATCAGCTTAAAAGACACAGAAATTATTATGGGAGGGGAGGGGGGTGTGATCATGACTGGGTGTGATGCATACTCTGTTTTCATATTGTGCACTTATTTTGCATATGATTTATCTCTTTATGTTTGTTTTTATTAAACAATTAGGGAACACCCACATTCGCCCCCCCCCCCACCCCCCGGCGCTACGCCACTGTACCTGGGCCATGTTGTATTGAAAAATCTTCAGAAAAATATACAAAACTTCATATAAAAGATTGTAAAATTGAAGAATTAGCTCATTAAATTCAAAGTTGATAAACTTGTTCATTTCCAAGTTTGTGAACTTCAAATACATATTAGATATCTGGCATTTCAATTTTTGGATGAAAACTTCAGAAGGGTTATAACGCACAATGATCTTAGGCATGGGCTTTGATCCTTATGTAATACCTATTTTTCAGCGGGGGATGAATGAATAGATCACCCCCCCCCCCCCCCCCCCTGAACAATACTGCCCTAATCCGACAAAAGGAAGCAACTGACAATTTTATGGAGTCTTTATACTTGTTTTGGGGTAATTGAGATATGCTCTACACAATGGTGAAAAAAATTAAAGTCACCAGACAATCCATTTATGTATCAATTACAGATCGACGCCCATGGTCTTAGAAGAGTAGAGTAGCAACTAGCAACCGGGCAATTCCAATCAAACAGACATGTCATGGGTTTACAACCAAATTATTACAATTCCTAAATTGCTTGCACTAGACATTTAAATATTGTCAGGATTCAAATGACAAAGGAGTGGATTTTTGTAATACTGTCACGCTTCACTTGGATTTGGGGATTTTTTGTAGGAAGCCAAATTTGTATTTCTAATTCACAAAAGATTGAAAGAGAGATCAATATTTTAAAAATTAAGATACCATCACTTTCACAAATCATCAAGCTTTAATCTTCTAATTAAACTTTCCAATAATCTTCTTTTAAATTTGAAAAGTAATTTGCCCAAATGTTATCACTTTTAAGCCATAGAGCAGTATTGGGAAAGCTATGGAAGTTAACTCTATTGGCCAAACCAATTGGTCATCATGGTTGAAATAGTATAAAAGATGGTTTATGTGGTAAAATCTGAACCATAACATCATAGAATTCAGAAATATAAGGAAAGCACCGCTTAGATTGGGTGAATAGTCGACAGCATATTTTGATATCGGCGTTCCCGATTCCATTTTTTCACATGGTCGGTGATAAAAGCGTACATTTCATTTTATGTGCTTGTACTGTACGGCATTTCCCAATACTGCCATTTGGCTTTAAATCTTATATACTACTAAAAAAAAGTTAAGGATCACTTTAACTTTTCCAAGCAATGAGTGAGGTCTAGTTCTTTCATTTTTTGTTTGTATAGATGGTGTTCTCAATGGAGTAAAACAAAAATTATGCAAGAAACATTATGCAACAACTGAACCACATGTGAAATTGATTGCAATTGTGATTGAGGTCATGCAGGAGTAAAATATCTCATATAAAAAGTATACACAAAAAGAAAAGTGATCCTTAACTTT
Source organism: Echinarachnius parma (assembly GCA_037951105.1). Lineage (NCBI taxonomy): Eukaryota > Metazoa > Echinodermata > Echinoidea > Clypeasteroida > Echinarachniidae > Echinarachnius > Echinarachnius parma. The sequence goes on from JBAMJV010002435.1 coordinate 22,662, forward strand.
TTTTGAGTAGTGTATAAAGTTGGGTAAATAACTGAATACTATTTGGCTGAAAGTCGTCAAGAGCCCAATTCAGATGGAAATTTGATATCTTTTGTATCTGGCTTTAATTTAATTTTTAAAGTGTTGCTTTCAAATTATTGATTGTTCCTTGTTGGTGGAAATAATCAAAATAATATATTTCAGAAAAAAAAGTTTTTGGGTGCTTTGTTGCCAGTGTAAGGCTGGAATTGACGAAGTTAGTTTATACATAAATCATGGCCAAGTTTGTTGAAGTACAGGACATTTATCTCTCATTTCCAAAATAAGGAAAGGAATTCAGCCAATAAGTCAAATTTTGACTTTCAAATTAGAATATTCAATTAAATGTTATTAAAAGAATCTTTTAAGAATGTAATTTTACTGGCTGAATTTTTTTCCACAACTCTACAAAACCGTGGGCATTTAAAAATTATGATTGAAGTTAAAACCACCTTTGTAAATTCCAGCCAAAAAAGTTTATAAAATATACACCCTTGGAACTTACATAGATCTCCATTCTCTTTTCAAAGGTCGAGGCACAGCAGCATTACTAGAATCCCACTGTGAATCTCCATTCTCCTTTGGGATACATGTCACACACACCCATATAGCACTTGCACACTCGCTGACATCACACCATGCATTTCCTTACAAACATTCTTGTGAATGCACCAAACACACATGTACACTCTCATTCATAATATCAACATGCACACACAAACATGAACACATACACACACTGAAGCACATACAGGTAGAAAACATAATGGCTCATTCACACAAACGTAACACGAGCACAATGCATACACTTAGTTACACTACATTGAGAAACAAATCCACATTTTGTCTACATAGTCAGAATTCAACAATACAGATACACATACTCATCACTGAAATTCATAGAATAGGAACCCACAGTGCACGCGACTCGGCCAACCACTTAAATTAAACGATTCTTGTGCAACTTGTTACCCAAACTTGCTGCAAGTAATTCCCAAGCATTAAACATCATGCAATTATCCATTAATATGATGAATGAGACTATCAAACAATGACACTATACTTTGTAGTTTCTTGACGAACGAGTTATCATATTCCATTATGGTGGCCAGAACAACTTCCTGGGATGAACACGATTTCCTTCAAGAATGAGTCGTTATGTCAAGGGGAATACCATCCTGGAAATATCTTGCTTGCAATGAAGAGCGAGGAAATGGGGTATTGTTATTAAAATATGAAAGTTACGACCATTTGAACTTCATCAAGAGACATAGTATGCTTTACTTTCAAAATTGTCAGATATATGTGACCTTACACCACAAAACGACCAACAAGTCGGGAAAACTGATTGTGCTGATGTTTATAAAATATTAATGAACAAGTCATTACCTTTAAAATGGTATATCATTCGTCATATTTGGACTAAGCAAACCCTCTCAAAATGAACACCAAAGATTTGGAATATGGCTGAAGCATTTTCAAAATAAGGGAGAAACGGGCCATTTAACAGATCAGTTTCCATTAAAGCGCTGTAATAAGATCACATTTATTCGATGAAAAATGATATTTAACGATGATTTCCGACGCTCGAAATGTTATAGAAGCTAGATTGAGATATGCTTATTCAGGAAATACCAAAATCATAAATCTCATATTTTGAACAAAATTTGACTATTTTAGCTAATAAAAGAGAAACTACCACAGCGACATAACGGGCGTTTTGTGGTGTACGGTCACATATGAGCAATTTTGTTTAAATCCTCTTTATTAATGTATAATTTGAAAACGGTTGTGTAAATTTTGAATATGTGCTAATACTAACATTTCAAATAAACTAATCTGCTCGTGAATGATGTATCAATTGGCAGGGAGCAGGAAAGAAATTCTTTTCCATTAGGTAATTCAAACTTCAAACAGATTAGGGCCCAGTTGCAGAGAGAGATACAATCGATTGTAAGTCAGATCATGTGTTCTAGATGCACAAATCTGGTTGAAACGCACATTTTCTGACTTACAATTAAATGTAACTTGCAATTTATTGTATCTCTTTCTGCAATGGTCATACCATTTTCTATTTTTTAAAAATAATTTTCCCACAATTGTTCACTGATGGTTGTGCTTTCATTGCAAACAAATGGCCAGGATAGAATTCCACTTTTATGATTTGATATAATTTTTCAAGGCAATATAGAATTGGCATAATTTGCCATATGAATCAAAAGATATCTCACCAATGCTTTATTTTTGTTTTGAAAGGTCAACTATTTAATTCTTGACCATATAAGCTAAATCTTTAAATGAAATACTACATTCACTTATTCTGTTTGTTTTCTTGCTGGTTCAGTTACCTGTGCATATTTTCAATGCTCCAAATATGCACTAATATAGGTGAGCATTCTCATCATTCTTTCTTCATGATATAAAATCTTTATATAAAATTGTTCGGCCTGTAAGTATAAAATGATAAAAACCAATGTAACATAAAAACTCATTCTCACATTTATCTTGGGACCAGGAAATATTCTATGTCACCTATGACATACTTATTTACATTATAAACACTTTGAAGGACTATCTTGGATGTTTCACCTCGTAACATTTTACCAAGAGAAGCCAAGATCCAATATAAAGCTGTGTTCAAATCCATTTTACCCAGCATCTGCTCTCGATCATGTAAATTGAATGCGACACACAAATATTTGTTTTCTGCTCTTATAAAATAAAGACAAAAGGTTATACTGTTCTGCCAGAATGGATGTTGATGCAGTACTATTACAATTACAAATAATAAAAAAAGAAATCAAATGCAGCACACAATATCACATTTCAGTGGAAAGTATTTGATTTTATTTGGCCATCTTTCTCAGACAAACTGCCATGAAATCTGGGAGTCTTTTTTCTCTTTTTCACTTACTTTATTATTTACAAAGCATGGATTATCATCAATGCTATTTGGAGTCATGGACACAAAAACAAATCTATGCTATAGACAATCATTTACACTAAAATTTGTCAATTCCAAATTGAGTACATTCACATTTCTACTATGGCATACAAAACAAATTAGGGAAAATATGCAGTAATGTCTAATTCATACAGGAATATATTCAGAAAACGGCACAACTTTACTGCTTAATACAAAACTAATAATGTTGACAATGGTAGCACCACCAAAAACACAATTTTTTATTTTATTTAGATGACTTACTTTTTTAAGAAAGCATTATTTTCATGACAGGCTAGTAAAAAGGCATTATTGATTATTTACAAATGGGTAATTTAATACCAATAAAAAATAGTGCAAGTATTGTTTACATGAATTCAAGCAGAAAAGAACACTGGATAATTTATTACAGAACTTAAAATGAGAAAGAGGCTACTATTTCTCTGCTACAGTACAGAACAGAGGAATTAACATTCAGTTATTTACTAACAAGGCTTTCTTCAAATGTCTCTTTTCTACGTAAGAAAAAATATGTACACCAGAGACCGTCAGTTTGGTGGTGCGTCCACCAGGAAAACATGTCAACTCTGAGCATTGTACAGCCATATGGGCAATCAATTTCTTTGGGGGAGTGTTTGCTATACAAATATAAATGACAAAGAGTATTTGGAATAATGGCAAAGTAGTTGTAAGTGAAATTGGAAACAAGAGATTTGGCAGTAAATATGCGTCAGCGAGTGAAGAAATAATTGTCAACAACTCAGCTCAGCGAGTGCATGTGTGTCTTAGTGAAGCACCATCAAAAACATTACCTAACACATTAAAAATTGAGTAATTAAACATAACTATCCTCATACACCTCACTAAAATAAAGAGAACCACAAGCTTTCCTTGGAATAATAAGAAAGCGCGATTCTCTTCGTTATGTACTGCATTAACATCCAACACTGGCAGAACTGAACTTTTTGGTAAAGATCTACAACTGCTTACAAAAGCAGAGCATTTGCTGAAGAGTTCCCACTCTTTATTCGTTTAAGATGGTTAAAAGGTGTGTTGCACTTGTACCAACTGCAGGGCCAGGCTTGGCTTTGGTTTCTGGTCTGGAGAGAACCATGCAGAGGGCAACGCAACAGAACCAGCTAGCTGTCTGTTTCCTGCTCTCCCAGGCCACGAAGCAGAACAGAATGGTGTGCGCTTGCCTTGCATAGACCCGCTGTCTAGGCTACAGACAGACGCTCTTGATTCTTTAGGATGGTACTTGCAACAAGATCAAATTCTCGCACATCCACCACAAGCAAACACAAACACACTAGCACACACACAAAAACCAAAACTCACACACTGAATTCATCCAAATGCATTACAAAACATTACGCACACATGCACACGCACACCTCGGAAAAGAGAATGGAGATTTTTCTAGCTTTCATTTCCTCACTTTTTGTTCATTAACCTAAAGTTTTTAAATCACTGCCAGAAAAGATATCAGTGATTCCATACCACTGGTGGACATGTCCACTTTCACATGCAACTACTTTCCAATGACAGTTTTTAAAACTAAAAACTTCTTCACTAAAACACACATGACACTGCTGTCTAAGGGGGAAATATGCAAAGTATAAGGTGAAATGGGCAAAAGGCTGACTCTGCCCTTTGTAGCACACATCCCTCCTTTCACATAACATAACCTTTGAAGACGTTTGCACGATCATAACAATTCTGAAGTTTCCATTTCCAAAAATACTCTTTGCCATATCTTGTATTTTCTATACTATCCAATATGACTATACATGTATTTCTAAGTGACCTTTGTTTATACATTTTTTTTACAATTAGATACATGTACCTGCATTTAAAAGACTTGTAAAAACATAAATAAGCAAAATGCTAGTGTTCTTAATGTCTTATCCACACGCAAAACACAAATGTCACAGAACAGTAACTAAATTCATGGAAAAAATAAACATTACATTTTCAATTCTTTGTCTCTTGACAATACGGATTAAGAATAGATTAATTAGACATTTTTTTACAAAATTTGCTTCACAGCAAGACAAAATTACATATTTGCATTAATTTCTATAAAATTTGTACATCAATATTAAAAATCAGCCAAAATATTTCTCTAGAAGGCCTGATCAATTCAAAATTCCTACTTCTTTTCAACAGTCTAACTGTTCTTTCAATTTGTCAATTAGATTACTGAATGTTTTTGAGGTTTTAAACGGTTGAATCCAAATTTCTCTTGTGCCAGCAAGTTGTTGAAAATTGGTTAAATGTTTCTTGCCATTTTAAATTATTCTTTAGGGAGAGACATTGTTTCTATACATTCTTATTTTGTGATCAGGTCATAATGGTAATAAGTTTTAGCGTATAACACATTAATTAGATGAAATTCTTTTCAAGTTATTTTAAATTTCTTTTGTTAATTTGTCTAATAGAAAAATTTGTTTGAAAAGGAATTGGTTATGTATAATGCACACCTACATATATCTTAAATCAATAAATATCTTAGATTTAGTTCTACGATATGATTTTTTGTACTCGTTTAGCTTAACATCATTAAATTCAATGTACGCAAGAAAATTTATATTTTTTCATGGCAGATAATTATGTAACACATTATTATTAGAGAGAAAAATATGTAGAATCGCCAAGTAAAAAAGCTTTTATTATTTACTTAATGCATAGAATTTAAGATAGGGCCATTTAAATATTTTAATGCATCATTAAGCTCAATTTTCAGGGGAGGGGCAATAATTGAATACAAGAATTTCCAAGACGGTACAAAGATAGAAAAGGAAAATTTCTATGTTTTTTATATAGCAAGAAAGTTAATCCAGTGTATACAACAATTATCTGCCACTAAAACACGTTGCCAGAAAACATTTTTGGAGAATAACGATTCAGTATTCAGTAATTGATCATAAATTACAAATATAGGAATAGAAAAGGGATTTGGGGGTGTTGCATAAAGAGGGCAATCAATCCCAAAGATGTGATTAAATGCAAGTCTGAAAATGCACAGATTTTTAAACTTGCGTTAAATCACAACTTTGTGATTGATTGCAACTCTTTATGCAATACAGTAACCCCAAGGGGAGATAGGAGAGAGGAGGGGAGAGAGGGAAGAGAGAGACAGATAGGTCTAGCTACCTGACTCCGAGTCGCTATTGTCGGAGCTGGAGCTAGCACTCGTGCTGCTGCTGGCATCGCTCTCCGAGTCACTGCTGCTGCTTGCGCTGAGAGGGCGCCCGGTTCTGCCCCCCTCGTTCATCAGTGCCTCTTGTTGAGCTGTAAGGAAGAGAGAAGACAATCATGAACACTTATGAATAACATTACAATCAACAAAACAAAATATTTTAAGAATACGGTAACAAAATGCTCCTTGCATCATTCTTAGGGCCACTGCTGCTGCTTGCGCGGAGAGTGCGCCCGGTTCTGCCCACCTCATTCATCAGTGTCTCTTGCTGAGTTGTACAGGAAAGAAAAGAACAATTATGAGCACTTTATAAAATCCTAATTTGTTGGTGGCCAATATAGAAGTTTCTATTGGCAAAATAACATTATGGGTGCCATAAGGGCAAATCAGGCAGAGAAATAGATCCCGTTGAAAAGATTTCGAACCCTAAATTTCAATTTTCACTATACCAATAGATTGACAACTAGATGGATCTTCGATTGCGCGCAATCGAAAATTATGCCTCCGCTATCACGCGATTTTAATATCAAGCCCAAATTAACATGCACTGATTTAATTTTTAAAAATATTTTTCATATATTTTGAGTCCTGTGACCTTGACCATCTGATCCTAATCTTTGATGGCTCCCTAAAAAACATTCGGGTACCAAGTTTGATTGAAATCTGACATTTAGTTCTTGAGATTTTGGCATTACAAGCTTTTTTGCATGCATAATGAGTCCCGTGACCTTGACCTCAATCTCATGACCCCAACATTTTATGGCTACTTTAACTCTTTATGATACATTCAGGTACCGAGTTTGATTGAAATCTGACATTCAGTTCTTGAAATTTTGCCATTACAAGCCATTTTCGCATACATATTGAGTCCTGTGACCTTGACCTTTGACCGCATGACCCCCTAAATCTAATCAGATCAGTGGCACCCCGACATGTACACTCATACCAAGTTTGAAATTGATCCGTCAACCGGTTCTTGAGATATCGCAAGAACGAGGCTTTTTTACACATACATTGAGTACTGTGACCTTGACCTTTGACCTCATGAACCCCAAAATCTAAATCAGATCATTGCCACCCCAATATCTACACTAATACCAAGTTTGAATTTAATCCGTCAACCAGTTTTTGAGATATCGCGAGAACGAGGCATTTTTGTATATATATTGAGTCCTGTGACCTTGACCTTTGACCTCATGAGAATGATGACCCCTAAAATCTAATCAGATCATTGTCACCCCAATATGTACACTCATACCAAGTTTGAAATTGATCCGTCAACTGGTTCTTGAGATATCGCGAGAACGAAAACGGGACGTACGTACGTACGGACGTACGTACGGACGGACGGACAACCCGAAAACATAATGCCTCCGGCCACTTCGTTGGCGGAGGCATAAAAAACCCTCAAGAGTAATTGTTGCCAAAGCAAATGTCGTGTTTGTAAGGAAATATGATACTAATAATGCATGTAATTGACTTCTCTTAGTTCTAGTATATCTTACCTTTCTTTGCCGCCTTCTTGTTGTACTGTCCTCCCAGCTGGCCTGTCACATCCTTCAACCTGTCCTCAAGTTCCTTCTGCTTCTCCTTCTGGGCATCCTGCTTTGACTTGGTCTGGCCCTTCTTGTATGCTATATCAAGGGAAATAATACAATTCTTTAATCACCAAAAAGAATTATGCAGAGGAATCTATGCAATTACATCTAGGCAATAATACCGCAAATTACAGTGTAAATCAAATTTCATAATCGTAATGCTCCTCCTAATGGGTGTTCTGCTTTGACTTGGTCTGGCCCTTCTTGTATGCTATATCAAGGGAAATAATACAATTCTTTAATCACCAAAAAGAATTATGCAGTGCAGAGGAATCTATCGCAATTAAATCTAGGCAATAATACCGCAAATTAAAGTGTAAATCAAATTTCATAATCCTAATGCTCCTCCTAATGGGTGTTCTGATTTGACTTGGTCTGGCCCTTCTTGTATGCTATCACATAGGGAGATAATAACATTGATTTCATCAGTGAAGAGCTAGATAATTAACTGCAAATTTAAATGCAAATGAAATTTCATAATCCCACTTCTCCTCCTAATCGGTGTTCTGCGTTGACTTGGTCTTAATTTTCACATGTTAATAATATGAATGAAAATGAGAAAAGAAAAAGAAACTTAATGATATAACATATAAACAAGAAACTTAATATCACATTACCATCATATGTTTGTATCCATGGCATGAATCAGCTCAATTCATTCAGTTGGAAAAGGCTGGGATTCACATGGAGTTTTAATATCACCCCAATTGATTATAAGTGTGCATTCATTACCCAAAGCCTGACTTGCAAGCTTAGAGTTATGACCCTTGCCCATCGAGGTATATTTGAAAACAAAAACATAATATACAATTTGTAAAAAATGTAACGCAGAAAGGAACAGAACTATTTTGTATTAAAAGTTACAAGTATTATTAGTTATATTAAGACAGTGTTTTGTTTACATACGACATGCATCATATGAAATATAACATGTTGTCATGAAGTCACATTGATCAGAACAGGAGTACTCACAAGCTTTGGGTCTTTTCCTGAGGCATTGCATGACATATTTCTCCAGCTCCCTCAGGGTGGACGGTTTGAGGGTCTCAAAGTCAATCTCAATCTCGTCTGGCGTCGAGTCCTTGAGTGAGGGTTCCCTTGACTGGATTATATGTACAACTTTGCCAAGTTTGTCCCCTATATGGATGGAATACAACACATACTAATGATTAGTCATCATACACCTTGGTTTATTGCAGCACAACCAAACAAATATACGGATTAATATTTTCTTTTTTTTATAAGGGCAGTAAGTATGCCTCAAACTTTCAAAGAAATGCTTTGCTTTTTTATTCTAGCAGTTATGGTTATGCCTACCATCTCCATAGCATTTTAAATGGGGAAACAAAGTACTTGCTTAATCCACAAATTGCTCAATGAAATAAAAGTTATTCCCCAAACAAAGCGGAGACAACATAATTGTTGAATAATCAGAAGCCACTTAGTATCATATATACAGCTACAGTTCTCTAACCCTTACCAACTGAAAGCAGAACGCTTCCAGCAGTAAAATGGTTAGAAAAACACAAGTTGCACTCAAATGACACGCATGAGGGTTATCATCATTTCATCCTTTTGTTTGAACTAAATATGCAATCAGACACATGAAATCCATTGGTAAACCATATCAAATGTGATAAAAAACTTGGAACAATAAACAAACAATTCCAGTGATAGGAGGATTTGCAATTTGGCAGCATCACAGACATTCCAAATCAGAACTGTCATGGTTTTCCAAATACCACTACTAATACCTTGTGATGTCTTACTTTTAATGTTCACTTACCCGGTAATTTATTTATATCTAAACTAAGTTGCCTCTTCTCGTCGTACGACATGGGTTTTGCCATGTCCTCGTCTTCGCTCTCAGGCTGTCCCGTCGTTGCAACTTTGCTTTTCCTCCCTCCTCCTCTCCTACTACTGAAAAGGATATAATACAGAAGCAAGATATTAGTTACAGTCAAACCCGTCTATAAATACCACCAAAAGGTTACAGAAAAGGATTTACTGGTGGTATTTATAAGCTAGTTCATTCACATGTAAAATTCTTCCTATGGTGTCAACTAATGGTCTTATAGGCTGGTTACCCGGTGGTCACTAGAAAAGATATTTATGGAGAAACCTGATTCTGCTGCTACATACAATGTCAAACATCTTTCATCACATAGGTCATAGCATGCCCAAAATAAGTCTCTATTATCAATGAAATTGCAATTGCCAAGTCAAACATTACTCTTCATTCATTCTTTCTTTCATACTACTGAAAAGATAGAACTCTAGTCACATAAAACTTACTTCATGAGTTGACCTGAAAATTGGAGTTTACCACCTGAATTATTTATGGAAGCATTGAGAATGATGAGAAAATAATGCCTCCGGCTACTTTGTTGCGGAGGCATAAAAAGACTTGGTTCCTAAATGTATCCATGGCATGAATCAGCTCAATTCATTCAGTTGGAAAAGGCTGGGATTAACATGGAGTTTTAATATCACCTCAATTGATTATAAGTGTGCATTCATTACCCAAAACCTGACTTGCAGGCTTTGAGTTATGACCCTTGCCCATCGAGGTTCAAAAGAAAAATACTAAGAAACATACTCTACAACTGAAATTAATATTACTACCTGGCTCTCAAGAACAAATGTCCCTACAATAACCTTAATCATTCAAAAAAATTCACACAACCTATTTAGTTAATAACTGAAAGGGGACCACCAGGCAAAGAACACATAATTATATGTTTTGGTACCGTTTTGTGATATCAAATAGATACCCAACATTTTGCAAAGGGTTGTGTAATTAAAAAACAAAGCAATTAATTACCACCACTTACGGAACCACTATTATTTCCTGGTTCCGTACGGGCCGAACATTTGCGAGTGCGCCAATTCTATTCACACGTACGTTTGGAGACGATATAATCCCGGACGATTCGTTCGCTCTGGACAAAGTAGTCTTCGTTCATGCAGACCCATGAATGCATGCTTAAGAATGGTGATGCGCTTTCCAATTATATATTTTTTTTCTGGAAACATATTTTTGTGAACTTGTCGATGGAATGGACTACTAAAGATGTTACCTTTCATTTATAAGAATATTATTTTTGGGTGGTGGTACCCTTTAAGAGTAGTACGGTTATTTCATTTTAAAGGTAAATTTCAACTGCATACTTTGTTTTCTTAGGCTTTGGTTTATCGTCGTTGTTGGCCTTGGCATTCTTCCTCGGCCTCTTCGTCGTCGTCTTGGCCTTCTCCTGTTCCACCTTTGCCTTCTCCTCCAGGAGTCTCCTCTCCTTCTCCTTCTCCTTAATCTCCTGCTGCTCCCTCTCCCTCTGCTTCTCCAGTTCTTTCACTTTCTCCAGCTGCTCCTCCTTTTCCTTCTCCTGGTCCTTGTAGCTCTTCTTTTTGTTCTTGTCTTTGTCTTTCTTCTTCTTTTTCCGATGCGTCTGCGACGATAGTTGTGCCAGCTGCTCGTGGACTGCCTTGAGCTGGTACAGAAATAATAATAATAATGTTTCGATTTATATAGCGCCTAATATGATTGATAATCATCTCTAAGCGCTAAACAGAGGATATGAAATTACCCGATAACATCCAAGTAGAAAATGATGTAGAATTAGTTATTCTGTCTTCTTGTCAGATTGGAGACTGGTTTGAGACATTAACTACATACTTGCTTGAACAAATTGTTTTTTTTGAGAACGTTGTAGGTCTTCAGAACAAGTCTCAAAATAAAAGTTAGGCTATGCACCAGCAAGCTAGAGATCATAAAAATGTCTTAACTGTCGCTGAAGACAAATAAACGGCCCTCTTTTTTTGGGTGTATTTCAAGGTAGATTCTTGTATGTCACAAGTATTACTTACCTACAACCTAAACAGATATTTCACTTGAATTTTAAAACACATATGTTTTGTAGGATCAACTCAATTTGTTACAAACATTCCTACAAGCTATTAGCTAGAATTAACTTGATATGCTAACAAACTTACCTGTGATTGTAACTCCTCTAGTCTCTTTTCCCTCTCCTCCTCACTGTCTTCAGATTCCGAGCTACTGTGTGACGAGGGCTCAGAATGACTGTCGAGTGCTTTGGAATCATCCTTTTCTCCAGAGTCGCTATCAGCGTCTGAACCATCAAGGGGCTCATCAGGCATTTTGGCAAATTTGACTTCAAATACATTCTATGAAAAGAAAGAAAAGAATATTCCTTTTAATTTAATTCATATATTTTACTGTGCTTAAAACAAGTTAAAAGATGGAGAAAAGCATCAAAAGGACACTTTATAAAATTAACATTCACAATTATATTGAAGATTCCCAATTCTTATGAACCTCTCATTTGTATAAACAAAAACAAAAAATTTAAAAATGTTCAAGAAATGATATGTACTCTCAATATACTGGACAGAATAAAAACATAATCCATGTCTTGCTTTTGTTTGGCGTAGTATCTTTACTTCGAACCTGCAGAATGTAAATTGGGGAGCCAAAATTATCTATAAATGTTGATTCAATAATCAGACGCCACTTAGTATCATATATACAGCTACAGTTCTCTAACCCTTACCAACTGAGAGCAGAACGCTCCCAGCAGTAAAATGGTTAGAGAAACAAAAGTTGCACTCAAATGACACGCATGAGGGTTATCATCATTTTATTCTTTAGTTATAATAACAATACAGCGAATCCTGTAGAACTCATTCATTACTTGTTTAACAACAATACCTGCAATTTTCTGGCCATTCCGACAACATCATGGTCTGGTGGGTTGTACTTGTAGCAATTTGTGAATATCAGCCTTACGTCACCAGCAAAGTCATTGGCCGTCTTGTAATCCCGGTTCTCCAGCTTGACCTACTCATTCAAAGAATCAAATTAAAAAGAAATGAGCATCCGATTTCAAATTAAAAAGAAATAAGCATCCAAATATAAACTAATCACTATTTTTTAATGGCACTTTGCTTACAACAAAATATTTGTCACCAGTTCGTATGTAAATTGGTTTAAAATACAGACAACCTTACATTGGGACTGCAATAAAAGCTTAGATTTTGGCAGAAATGAAATTGAACAGGAATCAGAATAGACACCTTGGCAAATGTTCACCTTAAACTTTAGGCAAGGATGATAACTTAATTTCTACATGTAAATGATACATTCGCTATAAACAAGAAACTCATTATCAGCATCATATGTTTGTATCCATGGCATGAATCAGCTCAATTCATTCAGTTGGAAAAGGCTGGGATTAACATGGAGTTTTAATATCACCTCAATTGATTATAAGTGTGCATTCATTACCCAAAACCTGACTTGCAGGCTGAGAGTTATGACCCTTGCCCATCGAGGTTCATTTGAATACAAAAACATAATATACAATTTGTAAAGATGTATTGCAGAAGGAACTACAATACTTTTATACATTTATTATAAATTCACCCAGAAATAACTTTTGCCATATATCCCTGTGTTCTGGATATATTTCAGATGTTGCAGGGGGGTAACACTAATACAAGTACATTCAATATTTGAATTTCTTTTGAACTGAAAAAACAAATCACCATTCAAATCATTATAGCATCATGACGATTGAAAGAAAACTTCTACAGCTACAAGTCGAATTCAGTAATATGTAATGTAACATAAGATCTTCATTTGTAAATAGGCCCCAGCCTACAAGCTTTGCTACAGTAGGGTACAAAACTATAATGGACAAAATTGTGTACAAATTGAATATTTCCATGTTGTGTTATTTCATTGAATGAATTAAAGGACAATGAAATCCAGACAAATTGTTGTATGCACTATAAGACACTAAATATAATGAATAGTCTCTGAAAATTTGAGCACAATCAGTCAAGAAATAAGAAAACTATGGCTCTTTGAAAAGAGCCATGTATTTCTTCGAGTGGCTCAAATTGGCAATGCACTCTGGCAAAGTTGTGGACAACTCCCCATATATTTTGTACACAAAATTTCAGTTTCGTTCAATTTTCTCAAAATTTATGTTTACCCTTTGTTCGAGTTCAACATATGTTTTGTAGAATGCTTTTATACATAACATATCATGAGTTGGGGGAATGGAAAAATGTGACTATGAAGAAAACTGTAAAAATGGGAACATTTGTGTACAAAACATATGGGGAGGTGTCCACACACTTATCAGAGTGCGTTGCCAATTTGAGTTCCCCATAGGAATAAATGGACATCTTCAAAGAGCTGTAGTTTTCTTGTTTCTTACTCGATTATGCTCTAACTTTCAGAGATTATTCTTCTTAATCTCTTCAAGACTATGAAAGCAACATTTTGCTTGGGTTTCATTGCCCTTTAACTTCAAATTTAAATGAGAGTGCTTTAATCTCACCTTCACAGTTCCCAGGTCCATTGGTGTTTTGATGATATCATGGTAATCGTGAAGTCCTAGTACATCCGCATCAACAGGTTTGAAGAATGGCCACGCACATGACTGCAATGAATACAATGCAGACATACAATCAGAAATGGACCATTCAATGTTTGGGATATATATCCAAGTTCAACGGATACGTATTATGTACACTGCCATCCCTTTCAGAATCAGACTTCATATCATTTGAAAGTTAACATACAAATTTCCTAACCCCAATCTAAAAATCTGCCAACATTCACAAAATCTGTCACATGGCTCATTTAGGGAGGTTACAATCTGGGATATCGTTATGAAATACATGCACCACAATGGGAATTTTTTTCCTAAATTAGGATGATTTTGCACTTTGTTTGTGAAAATGTGGAAAGAACTGCATTTTCAGGGAGCCTCCTGGAGAATCATGGAAACTTGGCTCTCTAACACACACATGCCTGCAATATACATAATGCACACTGGTATTCAAAAGTAAATTTAATGTTAAGATCACATCTTCCCACAAACCTTAGCTGAAAGAGACACGTAATGCAATTTTTTGTAAAATGCTGTGGAATGTGGCTGCTTAATTGTATTTAAAGCATATAAAAAACTATACACGGTCTTCTGATACCCACAGCAGTGCTCGAAATTAGCATAGGCCCGCTGGCCCGGGGCCATTAAAAATTAGCTCTGGGCCACAAAATGTCATTGAACCTAAATTCCACTGGCCCGTTCAAGCAACCAAATTTAATGGAAATTGCTGTTTGTCTTTGTTTGGGGCCACCAGATTTAGGTTTTGGGCAACTCAAAGTTTAAGAATCTTGTGTTTACTTGCCCAACTGGGCCACAAGGCAAAAAGGTTCATTTCTAGCATTGCCCACAGCTTAGGTAGAGCTGACACACAGGTGCCATGAATTTGGCCCTGAATCGATCACATATAAGAAAACCTAGCACTGAATGTTTTGAACCTGGAAATTGCAGTACGTAGCCAGAGCTTGAAATTGGCACAAGCCCACTTGCCTAGGCCACTAGAAATTAGCTCTGGGCCACCAAAATTAAATTAATGCCCAATTCTGCTTGCCAAAATGGGCAACCAAATATAGCAGAATTGTTTTGGGGGCCACCAGATTCAGGATTAGCGCCACTCAAATTTGAGAAATCTTATTTTTACTTGCTCAACTGGGCCACGTGAAATAAGTTATTTTGAGCATTGACATAATAATCATGTATATCCCAAATCTTACATGGAAATTTTACAAAGGTCTGACATAGCAAATACACTGGTTGTTCTCTGCTCTCCCACAGCTATAAGGTGGAACTAGATAATTAATTTACACATGTTAATAATATAACGTATAAACAAGAAACTTAATATCCCATTACCATCATAGGTTTGTATCCATGGCATGAATCAGCTCAATTCATTCAGTTGGAAAAGGCTGGGATTAACATGGAGTTTTAATATCACCTCAATTGATTATAAGTGTGCATTCATTACCCAAAGCCCGACTTGCAGGCTAAGAATTATGACCCTTGCCCATCGAGGTGTATTTGAAAACAAACATTCATTTCTAGCATTGCCCACAGTTAGGTAGAGCTGGCACGCAGGTGCCATAAATTTGGCCCTGAATCGATCACATATAAGAAAACCTAGCACTGAATGTTTTGAACCTGGAAATTGCAGTACGTAGCCAAGCCCACTTACCTAGGCCACTAGAAATTAGTGCTGGGCCACCAAAATGTAATTAATGCCCAATTCTGATTGCCAAAATGGGCAACCAAATATAGCAGAATTGTTTTTGGGGCCACCCAATTCATGATTATCCCCACTCAAATTTGAGAAATCTTACTTTACTTGGCTCAACTGGGCCATGTGAAATAAAATCTTACATGGAAATTTTACAAAGGTTTGACATAGCAAATACACGGGTTGTTCTAAGCTCTCCCACAGCTATAAGGACCGCCCTTTAGGAGGCCTGCGGTTTAGGGTGGTGTAATTTCTTAATTTACCCTAAGTGGCTATAACGGCTAGACTTTACAAATTAACATGCAGCGACATTACCAGACATTCATTTCCCCCCCCCCCCCCCCCCACCATTTGAAATGCGATACCCTGAACTATTCATATTGGTTATTAGTCATTCAGGGATGAGCCACAATTACATATGGAGTTATTACCACTGAACTTTTCCAGTGTAAAGAGGCAAACATACTGTAGATACCAATATTGTTGAAAGCAGTCCTGACACGGGTGAAACAAGGTTGGTATTGTACATTGCCTTGATTAGTAGAACATTCTATGCCCCAAACCAGTATTAAGAGGAATTCTGAGTCATAATAAAAGGAAATGTTATTCTCCAAAGCGACTCCATTCACCAGGTAATTACACTCATTATCACCCTAATATAAATTGATCTTCTAAATCACCCTATTCAGATAAGAAAATTGGGCCAAGTGGAGGGGTAGTTAAATTCCCCACCCCCTCAAATCTTCACTGTGGAAGCTTGTATCATTAAATTTGGCCAACGGATATCCTTAGAAAGTTCCAATTTTACACCTTGAATAAATTTGAAGTTATGTTGCAAACTAGGTTGCCCTGCAGCAAATTTTCAATTCTGAATTTTCTGGGTGAACAAAGATCCAATTTGCTCAAACATGGTATAAAGTATCTCTTGTGGTATCTCAATTATTATCTGAGTTATGATAGAGTTTTCTCCACCAATACTGTAAAAAATGCTACATGCTAGTGTTCAACAGCGTATTACAAAATGCATTTAGCTGAGTAATAGACTGGCTGCTACTGTGATTCTGAGACTTTCAGAAATCAGCTCAAATATGTGGAAAACTCTCATGAATAGTGTAATCTTGTCCAAGACTCCCACGCTTTAATATCTCCATGTCTGGTCATGTTGCCATTTCTTGCATTGAACAGGTTACCAATACAGCTTCACACCATTTCACACATTCAATCAATGTGTTATGTAATTGCTGTTAGCAGCAATTAATAATTTCACATTGAAAAAATTGAATTCACTTCCATCAAATAATCTCTGAATTTCATTCCTCCAAATGAGGTAGATAGACATTGTTGCGTACCGAATGCTTTTTTGACATCAGTTCTTTGACAAGACTGTAGCAATACTTGAGCTGTGCAGTGAGTTTTCCCTTCTTCCCCTTTTGGTGTTGGTCTGACTCTGGCAGCTCGCGGTTCGGAGGCTTGATATTTCTCCTACTGCTCTCTCGCCGTCCCTGGATCTTAGAGGGCTTAGCCTGGGTGAGTCGGTAGTCAGCATTGGGGGCCACGATGGGCTCGGGGGGTTCCACCACGGTCATAGGCGTGGTCGTGTCCGCTTTCCTCTTCACCCCTCTTGATGCTTTCGCCTATGTGTATGAACATGAAATTGGAATAGTACTTGATAAGTGATAACCACATCTTTTCTACCTTTTAAACAATAATTTGTATACTACTTAAGGTATCCAGAAAGGCTTAAACATTTACTGATAGTTTCAAATATCTTGAAATTACCTTAAAAATCAATAAAGTTATGGCCAAATTAAGTTAGTCATGCCAAACATTATATTTGTAATTTAATTATTTAATTCATTATGGGAATTCTCTTTATTATTTTATTTAGAAGTACCAACAAAATATATTTGCCTTGAGGCTGGATGCAAAAAAAATAATTTGAAAATCTGTTAAAATATGATTGAAATTTCTATTAACTTACAGGATAGGCTAATCCCTGATTCTTTGGGTCAGAATTGCCATTGGACAAGTGAAATCCTTTTGCATTCACCTTAGGCGACCTTCCTTTCGGAGGCCCTGGAAGAGAGTTTTGCTTTACGACGACCGGCTCCATCGCTGCCGGTAACGATGGAGGAGATGAAACAAGTCCAGCCGACGCCACTGAAGTGGGCGTCTGCTGCTGCTGCTGCGTGTTGCCTGCTCCTGGCGGAAGGACAGGAAGCTCCGTGGAAGGTTGCGTTACTGTAGGTGATTTCATGGCAAGGGGTGGTACATACGCGTTTTTTGCAGGCCCTGGTGGCGGCGGAGTCGGCGTCGCATGGAGTCCTGGTGAAGGTGACTGCGTAGCATTTTGTAACCCCAACCCTGCAAATTAGGCAAAGATAGGGTCAAAACTTAATTATTTGTTTTCTTGACAACTTCTCAAAATGAATTGACTGTAAATTCCTACAGATTTGCATTTATTCTTGTAAACAACATTTGTAACAAAATAAAACTCTAAATTAATCATCAACTTATTCTTGTCTAATAATCATCACATGTATACTCCTTCGGTGCTTTGACAAATGCAATATAACACACTAACTATTCTATCTTGTGGAAAAGGAGACATATAATGTTGCCAAAACTCACTTGAATTTGCACTAATCCCCCTTCCACCTACTGGTCCTCCTCCTCTGCCTTTCCCCCTGCGATTCCTGCCCGGTCCACCCACATCTTCACCGAGCCCAGGCTTTGCCGGGGGAGGTAGCTCCACCTCTTCCTGGGGCATCTGGGCAACTTTTGTCAGGAAGAGCTTTTCCAGAGCTTGAGCCATGAGGACAACATCCTGTAAAAAGGGGATTACAATTTGAGAAGTTAGCAGGGAATTATTGATTTTACTGTCTTATTGAAATATATCAGGACATGTGTACCCTTTTCTTAATTACTGTACTACTTTTAAAACAAGCAGAGCATGAAACATGTCATTGTATTTTTACCATGTCACTGATGAGAAACTAAGTATGCATATATACAAATATGATGTAGTAGACTAGTAACTTGAGAATAATTAACATTATTAATTTTATGTGCTGGTCAGTTATAAAAGTAGATAACTGAACATTTGTGTTTTATTCTTTGTCTTTTCATTTATTCAGTTGTGTAATTGCACAATTAAAACATTCTCACTCATTTATAATGCAAGGACAAAAATCAATTAAGTTATATATCAATATCTCATTATACTGAACATTTGAACATTTTAGATGGAAAATGCGCTAATTAGATGCATTATTATTATTATCATTACTGAACGGTACATGTATTCACATACGATACTTAACACTTGGTCACTCACCTCCCCAGGTTTGTTATAGACATAGCAGTTTGTGAACATGAGGTTGAAGTCTGAGATGCATTCTTTTGCACTGTGATAGTACACGCTTTCAAGTCGTTTCTTGATAGTTCCAAGGTCCATGGGGTGCTTGATAATTTTGAAATAGTCCTGCATTCAAAATATAAACATCACAAGAAATTTAATAAAATTACAAATAACTTTGAAACACAAATAGCTAGAATTACTCATTTACATTGTAGGACAGATTTTTGTTTAATCTTACATAAAATATTAGAGTGCTTAGTGCTTAAAATCAAGTTTGTATTCTAAACAGTTTTATTGGAATTCCCAAAGTTGTATCATATTGACCATTGATCATTAGAATGAATGGGTACAAACATTCTCACTTGAATGTTTTACTATTAAACTTCTGATATTGCCATAGAAGATTGTTGATGAACATGAGACTGAGCTAACCCTTGTTAATGCTTCATAACTTACAGGTAGACTGAGTTTGGAAGGGTCCACAGGGTGGTGAAATGGCCACGCAAACTGGTGTTTCCACAGTGCCTTCATGACCACTTTCTGTAGATATTGCAGCTGGTTGGTTTGCCTCCCTCCCGTGTGCCTTGCATGAGTCGGGCCTAGAGGCGAGGCCATCTCTGACTCCTGGTGTGGGAAATTAAATTCAGCAGACAATACATTTACTTAGCATTCATAAATATCACTTCATCATACACACATTAACATTGTAAATTCACAAGATGTGATTTTGATAAGACACTTCAAAAATATACCTGAAACATACCAAATATTAGTTATGAGTATAGAATGCCTAAAATTCAGTTACATAACTTTGGTGCACAGCATAATTTCATGCTTCATAAAGGGACTCAGTAACATTGTACAAATCCTCAAAATACAATTTTTATTCTAGCGGTTCCCTCATAGTACCTTGTTGTATTCGTATTAACAATTAAATCATAGGACCGGTTTTGGTTTTTCAAATTTCCCTTTCGTTACAAAGATATGAACGATCGAAGTATTCAGATAAGAACAACTCTGGGCGAGTTTTTCTTCTGTGTACAAAGTGAGTGCATTGAGTTAGTGTATATCACTTTGTATTTTCACTCATTACTTGGCCATACAATGTCCATTTGACTTGAAATTTTCACACAATACCCTGTGGACATATGACATAACAACAATATACATTGCATCAACCCTTCATCAGTTTTTGCGCATGTCAACAAAGTTACTAGATCCCTTTAAAGGGACTTAGTAACATTGTCCAAATCTTCAAAATCCAATTGGAATTCTAGCGGTTTCCTCGTACCTTGTTGTATTCGTATTAATAAAAGCATGGGACAGGTTTTGGTTTTTCAAATTTCCCTTTCGTTAAAAAGATATTTACGATTGAAGTGTTCAGATGTTAAATTATCCACTGGATCGTCAAAACCGTGTACAACGTGAGTGCAATGAGTTAGTGAATATCACTTTGCATTTTTGCTCATTTCTCGGCCATATAAGGTCCATTTAACTTGAAATTTTCACACAACACCCAGTGGACATATCAGATAAATATTAATATACAATGTATCAACCACTCATCACTTTTTACAAATGTCAACGAAGCTACTAGATCCCTTTAATTTCCCTTTTTTAACAATTGTAATGTAAAAAGCAATCTGTCATTTGTTTTTCTTTTCTGCACAAGTTAGATCAATACTTTTGACAAGCGTGCATAGTATCAATGTTTACTACTTTTATGAAACCTGTAATTGTATTTCCTTGATAAATGTTCAGAATATGATAAACGAGTCAAGAATTCTAGACTGCAGTGTCAGACTCGTACACAAGATTATGCTTACAGAATCTTTCATGGTGATGCTTCCAGATGCCTGCTATTTAAAGCAGTCAAATTTCGCTAGACACCAACAAGATATCGTGGGGTTGCAGGCAATAACCTGCGTCACAAAGAAGCCAGTTCTGCACTTTGGGTTTTATCGCTGGAAAAAGAGAGAGGGAAAAATACAATTCAGGGTTAATATGCTGCATTGCACATGTATGAAAAGCATTCGGCCAGCCATGCATGTAAACATGTTTGAGGCCTGGAGATACTACTTGAAAGAAGTAACAGCAATTATATATTTTCATTATGGCATATTAAGATAGCAAAATCTTTTTAATCAAAGTCTTATGACATCCATATCCAAGAATCCAACAGCATTTGATGTTATTTTTAAATATGTGCATGTTGTTGTGCACTTGGGTAGATGTTTACCAAAGTTGACTGTCCTAGTTGTCAGTAGAGGCACTCGTCTACAAATGCAGATCCTCTGAAATTTAGGGGCTTTGCCAAGTAACAAGAAAAATTACCCAAATCAGCTATGATTCCAGAATTTCCATTGCTAATCAGTGGCAAGGTCGCTCTGGTCATATATCTGTTCCCAAAACACAGATTTTCACTTTACACTTGTTTTATCCGAGAAGACTGACAATGCACAAAAGACAGTGAACTTGGGGTTTTGATTACTACTACTAGGAATATATTTTTAGCAATCTCAAGTTCCGCAACGTCCACCCTAATGCCTTATGGCATAAAAGAAGAAAAAAAAATCCCTAAAAAAGTAAAAAAGATGATCCTCACTATTGAAGATGTGATTTGTCCTCGTTTACAAGGATATCTTAGTTTGTGTGGACGATCAGCGTTGCAGCGCATGCGCTTCTACGGAGTACTGGTTATATGGTCAGTTCTATACATCAACACAATTTTGTTTCTCTAGTTCAAAATGCCAAAAACTTTTCTCACATATGATATATGATGAAAAAACTGTCAAGTTTAGATTCGATGAGCAATTTGTAATAAGCCAGAGTCGGTTCGGTCGGTCACACCGGTTCCCGACAGTCACCATCGGGTCCCGGTTTCGTTTTTTTGGAACCGGTGCCCCGAAAAAAATAATGAAATAAATAAGAATTGCAGTATTTGATTTCACACCCCAAACATTTACCCAGCTTAAAACTCTGTATTTCATTTTTATTGATTTGTATTTTATATTCTAGCTCATCCTGAATCAATCCGAAGTGCGGATATAAAGATGAGTTGCTAAGAAGTTTGCTGCTAGCGGCCGTGTTGTTGCCAGCTATTGCGCACGCCGCAAAGCAAACTAGGCGGCAAGTTCTGTATAGCAGCTTTGAAGTCGGGATACAACACGGAGAGAAGTCGAGGTGCATAAATCACTCATTTTGATGCGGAATGGAGCGAAAAATCATCATTCTGATTCACCCCATAGTTGTATCACATATTTATCTGCTGATCGGTGGCAAGTACCGCATCATTCATATGCATCATTTTAAGCACAATTATCATGCACATAATAAATTCGGGGGCACTATTATTAGCCCAACCTAGAACGCTAGCGCTCCGCGCTAGCATTCACTAGAGTTAGCGGGTTACCGGTTATTTACAAAATGTTGACTTAATATTACTTCACATGCCACACAGCGCGGTGCACGGTGGTGAAATTATTTGTAAACCTTTTTTTTCATGCTTTTAGTTTTACAAGAATTAAATCTACATAGAATAGTACAGACAACTCAAATTGCACCAGTCTCGGACATGATCAGAATAGCACAAATATGTCAAAGACAAAGTGAATCAATGCAAATTTCAATAAACGGTCAACACCACCACTCATCTTCAATCGGCTTCAACTCATTTGCCCAATTCCTGACAAAAACAAATGCCTGGAAAAAGGCAATCAAATAATGAGTTTATAACATTGAAATCCACTTTACCAAATCTATCTTCTCACAATTTCTGTCTAAAGACAAACAGAAAAGTGCTACCACACACGCAAACATACGCAGCATGTGCATGTATGCATGCACCGTATACCGACGCGTCACACCGTCACTGGCCATTCCATTATGCACAACATGCACCAGCGTCATACCTGGCTTCGTCGGCGTCCGGAATATTTTGACCACTTTCAGACATCTACATTTTTCTCTTTTTACGTCCAAATCGGTTATAATTCAATCAATTTTCTTCTATGATAATCAAAGACCAATATAGATAATATATTACGGTTGAAGAAACTCTCTAACGATGTAAATATGTGGATTTACGTGTGGACGTTCACAAACAAGTCGCCTCTTTCGCATTCACACGATATATGCATATTAACGTTATGTGATATCAATGGCAACTGATCGTCTACCTACACTTCCTTCACACTTATGACTAATTTTTACATTATTTAGAGGACAAAATGCAAAAATAAGAGCTTTATACCCTTAAGAAGAAACCTCTACTTGCTGCTGACAGCCCTGCAGCGCCGGATGGCTCTTGGTGTCCATTCCACGATCAAGATTCAAATTCACACCACCGAGCTTTCCGAGCGACAGCAATGGCGGAACAGCAGAAAAATCTTTCCTTATGTTCGAAAACCTGCAATCTCATTGGTCAAACGAGGTCACATGATATTCCCTCCCGCTTCCCCTAATCTTTCCATTAAAAATTGTATGGATATTTCCACCGTTATTTACCTCTCTACGGAGCAAAACAAGAACAAATCTTACCCATATATATTCTTGATCTATTAAGGAATCATTCCTTCATTAAAGATATAACTTATGGCATTGATTTCATCATCTTTTTCGAACAGGGTGTTACAACACTCGCCGCCTCAATTGCGACGCTAAATAAAAAGCAGTTGTGCATGCATTGCATTTGCAATGCAATGTACGTGCATAACGTAAATGCACGTATAAAACGCGACGCGTACATGAATGAACTGTTCGCTGATTGGCCATATTCGTCCCGGTAAATTAATTGATGCTCCTTTTTTTCTTTTTTTTTCTCATTTTATTCATATTTCAAAAACTGTTTTAGTATAGCCTCGGAGTAGTATATGTCTGTAAGTGTTCTTGAAGGTACTAATATACAAACAACTTTCTAAGGATTTTTTTGATGAAAAGGGGACCCATGTCTAAGGATCTTTCTTGAAAAAGTCACCCTTCCCAGCGGCACATCCCCGTATGTACCCAATATACGTGAGTAGGCCCCCCCCCCCCCCCCCGGGCATAAATCATAAATCAACATACTCACGAATACACGAATAGCCCATGTATTGGCGTCAACATCAGCTTCGATATCAAAAGTGTGTTGGGCCGGGCGGGGGAGGGGGGGTGGGGGGGGGGGGGACATGTTTGCGAGGGGACGAAGCGACCGAGCGGGAGGGTGTGGGAGGGGCTGTCCCCTCACCACATAGGAGCTTTTGCACTTTTTGGCTTGAAATTGCTCGATTTGATGCATACCTCAGAAAGCAATTTGATGATGTAGTGCAAGCTACAAAATCAAACATAAGCCTACAGTATATGGCATAGAGTAAGATTTGTAAGATTTGTAAGATTTGTAAGATTTTTATTGACTCTATCGACCCCCTCTCGGGGTATGAGAGTACAAACATATTTACATAGTATAAATATAACAATAGTATAACAATGATAAACATGTGATAATATAAACAATGATAAACATAATCATGGTAATATAAACAATGAAAAAAAAAAAATTTAAAAAACATGAACTGAACAATGATAAACATGTGATAATATAATTATGAACAAATGAACATATTTACAGATCAAGGCGAACTGGGCAATTCACCCTCCTACATTCATGTACAAGTGGGGGGGGGGGGGGGGGTGACAATTTCCCCTCCACTTTCAAATGAATCATGAAAAATCAGGGAGGTGGT
Organism: Echinarachnius parma; assembly: GCA_037951105.1. Classification (NCBI taxonomy): domain Eukaryota; kingdom Metazoa; phylum Echinodermata; class Echinoidea; order Clypeasteroida; family Echinarachniidae; genus Echinarachnius; species Echinarachnius parma. Next base: position 47,638 of record JBAMJV010002435.1, read on the forward strand.
ATTTCCCCGGATAAATCGTATACACATTCGAATAGTGTATACCTCAGTTCAGCGTCAACATGCAGCTTCGATCTCAAACTGGTGTGTGTGTGGGGGGGGGGGGGGGGGGAGGGGGCACATGCCTTGCGAGGGGACTGGAAGCGACCGATCGGGGGAGGGTGTGGGAGGGGCTGTCCCCCTCCCACATGAGCTTTTGCACTTTTTGGCTTGAAATTGCTCGATTTGATGCATCAGACAGCAATTTCACATAATTAGTGCAAGCTATTATGAAATCAAACATGATATTTACATTTATGTAAAAGTGTGGAGGGGGCCGGAGGGGACAATCCCGGTCTCCACTTTCAAATGAGGGGGCCGGCCCGGTGGGGGACTTGCCACCCCCCCCCCCCCCCCCCCCGTCCCCCGTCTGTTGACGCCCACGGGCTGTAGGCCTACTATTACACTTACAAAGTTGTTTTTTTTTTACAAACTTAGTTTTTAATCTTGTTCAGGCTTTCAGGATAAATCGTAATATACAGTAATTATGTACACACGAATAGTAGGATACAAGGGGCGCCTTCGATAAGATCAATAGCCCGACCTTGAAGGAGCAGGAAGGGGACAGGAAGTTGGGTTACTATTATGTTGTGTATGTAATGTATGGAAAATTAAACAATTTGGCAAATTGAAATCAATGGGTACCAATTGAATTCAATGGGCACCCATTGAAACCAATGCCAATGCCGGTACCAATTAGAATTTCAATGGGTACCCATGGGTACCCATTGAATTCAATGGGTACCAATTAGAATTTCAATTGGTATATTTCGTCATGGGTATAGAATTGGAATGCTCATTAAAATCACTTGGAAATTGAAGCAAATTAGTAAGTTGATGATTTGCCTTCTCACAAGAGCACGGTGACCTCGCAAAAGCCATTGCCTGCGGGAAGTTTTTTTTTTGCTGCTTCCTCCCTTTTCCCAGAATCTGGCATCGTTAATATAATAATAGACAGATGAAGAAACACTCCCAAGTTTGTTGGATTTCTTTCAGGAGGATACAAGATGCCAATTAATATACAGGTTTCTGAGAGGTTTTCTAGAGACTTCTTCAAGGAGGTCCTGGAGGCCCCCAGGAAGAATGCCCCAAAGTGTGTGCCTGCAGATGAGGATTATGTGGACAGATTTGCGTATGGTAATCGATGTTGCACATTGATTCCTTCAACGGTCGGGCTATACTTTTTGAACCCCCCTCGTATTATCATGAAAATGGGAGATTGTGAGCTATCATAATATTATAGTTCAACCAGTAAAATGTCTAACTCCACGAAAATTACTTGGAGCTTCCACATTTCTCTTCTACCGTGTTGTTTGGCTTATGGTAAGAGAAGAATAAAATAGGGTTAGATTTGTTTTAAATGCCCCTTTAGTATGACGATATCTATCATTGATAATCATTCAGCTCAAGAGCATTAATGAACAGTCATAAACCCACGGGCGTCGATCTGTCATTGATACCCATTGATCAGGGGGGGATGATCCATTCATCCATCCCCCCCTGATGAATGGGTATTACGTAAGTATCGACGCCCATGCATAAACCTCATACATGTTATACAGTAATTCGTTGTAAAAGCTGACGCAAATTTTCGCTTTTTTAACCAAGAAAGCAGTGTTCTTTTTCAATGAAACTTTCATGATTCGAACATATCTTACAATGATTTTGGTATAGGATTGAAGTCCCAAATGTAATTTTGTGCAATATCTGACACTATACAGGTGCACCTTTAAATACTCCTGTAGATATAGAAATGTTCATTATTTTTGTATAATAATTATAGTTATTCACGTTCTAGATGTTTTCTAAAAAATACAAAAATAAGTGAGCATTTAAAAAAATACATTATAAAGATTATTTTAGCTAATTAGCATATTTCATCTGAAATAGGGTCTGAGGTCAGCTATAACTATTTAGGATTATAATAGTACGAACGTGATGAAAACAATTATTCGGGTAAGGAATCCATTTCCGGTGCTCATTTGCAATATTATGTGAAATATGGTATGGGCAACTCACACGGACTAGTACTTCCGTGGCAACACCCTGAAATCCAATATGGCTGCCCTTATAATTTGCATATTTATGAATATTTTTGAAACCTTTTTGTATTCCCAGAAATTGAGTATATAAAATCGGACATAATGATGTGAACCCGGAAGGTGAAGAAACCATAGACTTGAAAAGATTAGGAGAAATAATCTCTGAAAGTTATAGCATAATCGGGACATAAACAAGAAAACTATGGCTCTTTGAAGATGCCCATTTATTCCTATGGAGAACTCAAATTGTCAACTCACTCTGATAAGTTTGTGTTTAGGGACTATTCATCCTATTTACTAAGTAGTGTCTTATACTGTAGTGCATACAACAATTTGTCCGGATTTCATTGTCCTTTAAAAGGGTAGTATAGTTTTGGTAAGGCTGAGCTTTAGTAACCAAAACCTGCACAATAACATTACAAACTGATTATATAACTCCACCATGCTCGAAAAGTATAGAAAATTACAAACGACTAAGTAAAAAGCACGGTTATCATTAAAAAAAGAGTCATTAAAACACAAGAGGGCGCTCTTTAAAAAAGCTTTGGTTTCAACCATTTTTCATACAAAATTATGCATGTGATGTTTTGTTGAAATAATGATTAAATAGAGAGATCATAAAAAAACTATTAATTTTAAAAACCTCTTTTGAAATTTTTTGAAAAAGTGTAAGCATTTTTTTCATTTGTCTAAAATTCATCGAATATATCTGAATATATCCAGATTTATCACGGTCGGATATATTTATTGATATATATTTCAGCCGTTTCTGAACCGATTTTGATCAAATAAAGTTTATTCTGCCATTAAAATTGTATGCTCTTTCAAAACAAAATCACCTTGGCAACAATTTTGGCAATGCAATCATTAGCATAATTGGGTTATTTATCTCATTTGCATATCAGTTATCATAACTGATATGCAAATGAGATAAATAACCCAATTATGATAACTGATATGCAAATGAGATAAATAACCCAATTATGATAACTGATATGCAAATGAGATAAATAACCCAATTATGCTAATGTTGCATTGCCAAAATCGTTGCCAAGGTGGTAACCGAGCTTAAATATGTTTAATACAATCTTTCTTGCTTATAGGTTATATTCCATAGTAAGCACACATTACCCAGCAAACACAAAACGTTTACAGAACGCTTACAACACGTTTTTATTTGGACACGTAGGTATTCGTCTTTAATAAACGTTTACTGAACGTTTATAAAACGTTTTTTATTAGGTCACGTAGGTCTTCGTCTTTAATAAACGTTTAAAAAACGTTCTTAAAACGTCTCCAGCGTCCGACAGGTTTTCTGCTGGTCCTTGCACTTGAAAGCAAATTATACATGAAAGGTTTTTTATTGGTTTTTCTAACGTTTAAACAACGTTTTAAAAACGTCCATTTGGAACGTTCTAAAAACGTTTTCAACCTTCCACAAATACACGTTTTAAAAAACTTTTTCACAGAACGTCCAAATAACCAACTTTGAACCTGTTTAGAACGTTCAGAAAACGTCCAATTGTTAGTTGGGTATATCGCTACGGACTGCAAATTGTATGCACCATGAAATAATTAGACTAAATTTCGGTGAGCTATTAAAGTCATACCTGTAAAGTGTCAGATATTGCACAAAATGACATTTGAGACTTCAATCCTATATCAATATCATTGTAAAATACAATTGTAAGATTTGTGAAAGTTTGAAAGAAAACGAACACTGTTTACCTAGTGAAAAAAAACGAATATTGAGTTCATATTTTATCACCGAATACTGATGGTCTGCCATACATTTGTCGCAGTAATGAATGATCCGTTTGAGATATTCGCACCCGAGTATGTTTACACACGTAGTACAGAATTCATGGAATTTGAACTCGCTCGGCTCAAAGTTCAACCCCCGGAATGTTCTCACAGGTGCTGCATGCGGACGTTCTCAGCTAGGACAATTGTACTTTTTATCAAAAGCGTTAATCAACGTGATTGAAATAAAAGATTTAAATGATAATTATCTTCATACTAAAGGGACATTTGAAAAAATCAAACCCTATTTTATTCTTCTTTTACCATAAGCTAAACAACACGGTAGAAGAGAAACGAGGAAGCTCCATATAATTTTCGTGGATTTGGACACTTTACAGGTATGACTTTAATCTGAACTGAAATTGAAAACACTGACCGCCATCTCGCGACAAATAAAAGCACATTTTTACATATGAAAAGCAGTTTATATCAACAACCAAATATCCCCAATGGTTTCAATCTGAGCATAGACCTATCACCTATGATCATCTGAGTGACGATTAACATGGACGGGCCATGGACCTAGTATGCCCATCACTATAAGAATAGCTTAATTCCAAAAGAGAATAAAAGCCACTTCATCAATTTTCGCTGAAAGCGCATTTATTTGTCCCTTTTGATTTTAATAATTCTTATTCGATCAGGTTAGAGCAGGGTTAGAGCATTTGAGAATTGAGCACGAGCATTGAAATGGGTTTCAGGGACGAACAACCATCACAGTTGCTTTCTAGATCAATTTTTAGAGCACCGGTTTAACAATCTGGAGTTATCGGGTTCGAATCCCGTTTTAAACCCTATTTTCTTTGCTCCTTTTCACCCCTTTTCACCTTTTCAGTGCCAAATTTAGTATTGTCAAGATCATATTGATTTTAGTACAAACGCCTTTCATATGATGCATATGCTGGCCGGTACCCGGCCGTAGCTAGCTGCGGCGCGTGCATGCATGCAATATTATGCACAGCGCAAGCATGCACAATGCGTATACGTACTTCGCGCGTGCATATTGCATGCAGCATTTGTATTGTAAATTGGATTCTCGCATGAAAGGTCTTATTTTGCTTTATGTGCAGTTTCACCTAACAATTTTGGCAGAGAACGTAAGTCAATATACTTAATGATCATGTAGACTAATAAAAGAACATTTCAAATTTGTAAAAGTATGACTTAATTAGGTATTTTAGCATTCCTGTTTACCCGCGTCAACTCAAATCACTCAATGGCAATGCAGGACATGTCAATGCAATGCCAATGGCAATGGCATGCTAGCAATAATCTTACACGAGAGTGGACGTATGGGACTGTACTGAGTTAGTGAGTAGATCAAATTCTTGAAACTTGAAGTTGGAGGCTTGAAGCAATAACAAACTAAGTCTAAGTAGCCAATCACAAATCTTAGGCTAAAGTCACTGCCCCTTGACCTTGTGAGATTGTCTGACTGCTGCTTAATAAAGATTAAAGGGAAATAATTATTAATATGATCAGATATTTTTTTACTTTTTGAATTTTGTATGTTGTCTATTTTTTGTTTTGTTAACCAAAGGTTCTATTTGGGTCTTGCACGTACGATGTGGTGTGTGATAAATTGTATGTGTTGTTGATGATGAGGTGTGGAAATGGATAAACACAGACTGCATACAGCAGTCACCAACACCCACCAGCACCACCACTTATACCGTTTGTGCTTAGCATATAATTGACGTAGTGCGTTATTTTTTCGCTCGGCGGGGCAATTGATTGTTCGAGGGGTGTGAGCGAATTCACTTTGACCCAGTTGACAATGAGTTGTTAATGGTTACGACCGGACGCTAGCGGTATAGAACAAAGGCACCACGAAGTGTGTGGGGTCATGTGTAACATACAAAGTATTTTACACATGACAGTACAGGTATGCCAACACCCAAAAGTAAAACAAGTTTTCTAATTAAAATAAACACTGTGCCTTGGCTATTTTTATGTGACCGTAAATCTATGTACTTTGGCTATTTTTACATGAGTTTCGGTAGCGCATGCGCATACCCGAAATTTCCGACTTGTATTCTGATTAGCGTGCGCATGAGGTGTGTCTGTCTCATACAAAAAGCATTGTCCGATGGTCGGGAACGAACCGGGGATCTCTCGCTTCTATTCTGACGCGCTACCGACTGAGCTAACTCGCCTTAGTTTGTGAATGTACACAAAGGACTTTTGTTTTAGTTTAGGGGGATATATAGAGTACAGAAGCTAGTATGACGTCATACAAATCTATTTTGAGAATTTTCAAATTTGAACTTCATTTTCCGAAAGAGCATAAATAATAATGTCCAAATGTCGAAAATCAATTGAATATGTTAAGTATTGGCTGAGATATGCCTATCCAAATGATTTTTTTCTTCCAAAAGGCAATCAGTGTTATAGTGCTCTGGTTCATAACTTTTTGTCAAGAGTGCTAAATATCTTGGTGTTACAATTTGCACAGACCTCTCCTGGACGGATCATATTTCCACATTATGCTCCAAAGCCAACAAGACACTCGGCTTCCTCAGGCATAACCTCAAGGTGTCATCAAGGGCCATCAAGGAGGTTGCATACAAGACTCTACATGTATGTCCGACCAATCATGGAGTACGCCCATACTGTCTGGGATCCTCACACCAAGCATTGCATCAACATGCTTGAGGCTGTGCAGAGACATGCGGCGCGCTTCGTCATGAGACGCTACCACATGATTGACGAACTGCAGTGGCCCTCGCTTGAAGATCGGCGCCAAACTGCACGCCTGGCAATGCTATACAAGATGACCCATGGTCTTGCCTACGTAGAGTCGGTCAACAGGCAACTCCAACCAGTACCTGCACGTCGGGGAAGAGGCCATGACCAGCAGTTTGTTGTGCCACCAAGTCGGACCCAGTACCACCAGAACTCGTTCCTACCAAGGACCATCAAGCAGTGGAACAGACTACCCAAGGAGATGGTGGAGGCTCTCACCATTGACACTTTAGTTGGCTAGGAGTAGCTAACAAACATACAATTCGTTTTATATTATTTTATTGTTTGTTTGGCTGTCTTTGTTTATTGGCCTTATTTGTTTGTTCGGCCGTCGACCTGCAATTTAATCGTCGTCTGGCCAACTGATTGAGAGGATGAGACATACAGAGCCACTATGTGGAACTTCAACCTCCTACAAAGTGACATAATAATCAACAAGTTGATTGTGGTCGCTACCAAGAAAGAAGAACCAGAGCACTATAACACTGATTGCCCATTGAAGTTCCACCCTTTTCGCGATCAGCTGCGATATTTTTCCAAACATCCAAACATACTGCGCGATATATGGCAGGCCGATCTGATCATTTAATCCTTCTCTGTACTACGTAACTCCTGTAAAATTTCTTGTCTGCTGCTCTCTTATGATTTATTGCAACATTTACAATACAAATTGTGTTTTTTTCCCTTGTTTCTCTGCAGTGCCAGTGGCATTTCAAAGACAAGCATCCCTTCACTCATCTGCTGCGGAGAGGCCGAGACATGCAAACGTGAACTTCATGTAGTGCACCAGGAGCATAAGTGAACCAACATTTTGTTCTTGGTATCGTGGAACTTGACAATCTTTGTCTGAGGCCGAGGTCCTACAAAACTTTACTTTGACCGAGGAAGAGCCAGTTCTTTTGGGGGAGCTCTCACTTCGGCTCTTAGATCTGTTGCCAACAACTTCGAACTGGAGCTTTCATAGTTCGAATAGACTATTTATTCCAGGAAGTTGCGATGTCGTCGGCTGATGAGACGAAACCTTCCGCAGGGGGCGATGCCAAACCCCCAGCAGTCAAATCACAGTCCACCCCCTCGGCAACTTCGGCATCTGCAGCAGGTGCTGCCAACCTGCCTAAGGTGAGATACTTTACTTACTTTTCTATCAAAGACATTACAACTACAGGAACTTTGTGCTCAATTTCATTCATGAAAGAAACATTCTGTAATCTTACAGATAATTCTGCTAACATTAATGGATAATATGTGCAGATACATGAAATATATGTAAGTCGTACATGTTTACGATGAAAGAATGCATATGATCTAGATAATTTTGTATTTTACTTTTTAACCCTGCAGTATTCCAATAAATACAATTATTTGTTTTCATATTGCCCATGAGTCTATGACATTAAATTTCATGGGGAAATGAAGTTTTTATCTGCACAACTTTGTAGTTCTCTGGGCAGAGGCTTTTTTTTTTGGCATTTGGATCTGACAAACTTGCCCTGACACCTTAACCCTTGTTTACAAGATTTAATGCACTGCTACTCACCTGAATGTGTTTAATTCAAGTTTAATTCAAGTTTAAAATGTTGAATTAAAAACTAAAGCTTACCCTGACTTGGCTGGTAAGGTTCGTTTTTAGCAAACCCTAGCAAATCTTCCTTACCATCTTCTTTGCAGAGACCAAACTATTCACTGAAATTCACACTAGCCGGTCACACCAAGGCGGTTTCATCGGTCAAATTCAGCCCCAATGGAGAGTGGCTGGCCAGTTCTTGTAAGTTCATTTCAATCATTACTTGTGTGTGCACAATAAGAAGGAAATTATCCATCCTATGAAGAACATTTGAATAAATTCAAATTCATCAGTCAAATTCAGCCCCAATGGAGAGTGGCTGGCCAGCTCTTGTAAGTTCATTTCAATCATTACTTGTGTGTGCACAATAAGAAGGAAATTATCCATCCTATGAAGAACATTTGAATAAATTCAAATTCATCAGTCAAATTCAGCCCCAATGGAGAGTGGCTGGCCAGCTCTTGTAAGTTCATTTCAATCATTACTTGTGTGTGCACAATAATATGGAAATTATCCATCCTATGAAGAACATTTGAATAAATCAAAATCTCCTGACTAACCAGTTGAGAAGAGTGTCTGCATTATGATCAAGAAAACTAATCTTCTACCCTACTAGTAAATAAATGCTGTTCCTGAGCTACTCTTTTATGTCCTTATACATTTAAGACATTTTGTATGATTTCTCTATACAATGTCTTAATTCTATTGCCTTTTTGTGTCTCCCAAATATTCTGGAAAGGAGGAATGAAAATGTGATGAAGTGTGCTCTAAAGGATAATAAAGAAGCGTGCACTATAGAAGTTGATTAACTTATATTTAGAAAATCCACTGATGTTGAACGAATAGCAAGGTCTGTGTATATATTTTATTTTCCCACACTTTCATGAATACTTTCTATTGATTCTTTGCAGCTGCCGATAAGCTCATCAAGATTTGGGGAGCATACGATGGAAAATTTGAAAAGACAATATCGGGTCATAAACTGGTAAGTTTTGTGTAATATTTCCTTCTATATTTTAGTAGACAATCAATTTAAAACAGGGTACCTTTTCACAAATGATTTTAAAAATATAAAAAATAAGCAATTCAGTTAAGAAATCAGTTAAATAAAGGTGCTAAATCAATAATCTTCAATTTAAATCAAAAATTAATATATATGAAATACCATATTGATAATATGTTTTTCTTAGTAATTTTTGCAAGTATTCATACATTTGTCTTCTTTTTTACAGGGCATTTCAGATGTAGGGTGGTCTAGCGATTCAAGACTACTAGTCTCAGCGTCTGATGACAAAACACTCAAAATATGGGACTTCAACACGGTAAATGAATCTTGTGTAATGCCTGGGAACTAAGTAATGTTGACCATGTTTGTACTATTTGAATGAAGAAGATTGACATTACATAGAGTTAAGTGATGGATGATAGATAAATTGTTCTTTGAAGTTAATTTATCAACTCTTGCAAATAATTTTAAGTTCCAACATTATTTTGTCACAATTAATCACTTAAAAAAAAAGAAACGCTGATATTGTAAGTTACATTTGATGACTGAATGAATACTTTTCCAATAGCATTTATGATCAATTGACACCTCAGCCTTTTTTGTTTACACACTCTCGCAAATAAACATACACACTTATTGCTATTTTCATGCTTTGCTTGATAAATTTAATTATTGTTAAATGCACATTCCACAGATCTTTCTTTTATATCTTGATTACTTTAAATACAAAAGCCACATTGTATTATAATTGGTATTTTTCTTTTTATAATTATTATTATTACATTTTGATTGATGCACAGTAACTGATTTCGCATATTCATAATAGCTTCATTAATTTTCTTCCAGGGCAAGTGTCTAAAGACGCTGAAGAGCCACAGTAACTACGTCTTCTGCTGCAACTTCAACCCTCAGTCAAACCTCATTGTTTCTGGTTCGGTAAGATCACCCTCCTTTTTCATTATGATAAAACAGACAGCTATACGTTGTATAATGTATAGCCACAGGATAGCTTTCCATCATAATTTTAGCAAATCAAATTTGCAAAATTGTTGTTCTTTTTTTTCGGGGGGGGGGGGGGGGGGGTGGGGGGAATAAAATTTGTGAATTTGATTTATTTTTAAGTCAATCTGTCTCAGATTATGCTCTTTTGTTTGAAGATACTATACTATTCTATAGAAAATGTTTTATTGCTTCAATAATTTTGTTTAATTGGTCAGGAGTGAACTCAAGAACTGTACTTCTTCATGTGAATAGTTTTACTTGGCATGGCTGCTTGGCAGTTAGATAATCTAAGATAACCATTTTAAACTTGTGATCACAATACAAATATTGACCTTAGACATTTTCGGCCGTCATGTACAGCCTTCGTCAGCGACGCTGATGAAGGCTTTTTTTTTAAAGGGAAATATTTGTATTGTGATCAAAAGTTTAAAATGGATATCTTATGAATTACCAATACAGATGAATACAGAATCTAACCAGTGCTTCCAATGTATGTCTCATACGAGACATACATTGGAAGCACTGGTTAGATTCTGGCCGGGTCTAACAAGGACTTGAAAAATACTGCCTTCTAGCCACGTGATCTGCATTGTAGAATTTGTCTTTGTATCTTTTGCCTAGTTTGATGAGAGCGTCAAGATCTGGGATGTAAAGACGGGCAAGTGCCTCAAGACGTTACCTGCTCACTCAGACCCAGTTTCAGCGGTAAGTCATCCAATATATTGTAAAACCGTAGTAGATTTCATTTATTATTATTGTATTACCAATGCTAGAAGTTTACCTTTGTTCTTTCAAAATTGTAGTGACCCAAAAATTGAATCTGGTGGTCCCAAACAAAGAAAACCATTATACAAGTCTGTTATATTTGGTTGCCCATATGGGCAAGTTAGCATTAACAAAATGTTGGTGGCCTGAAGCAAATTTTTGATGGCCTGAAGCAAATTTTTGATGGGGGTCCAGGCCTGCAGACCAGTGCTAACTTTGAGCCTTGGTTAGTGCACTTATTATTTGTGTGTGTGTGGGGTGGGGGGGGGGGGGGGGGGGGGGAGGTCTGTATTAATTAGATTTAATGAAGAACAAAGTGAAAGAATTGACTTTATATGCATTTTAATTTGAATTGTAAATTACAAGATCTAAAGTGAGCAGTAGATGCTTAATTTCTCCTGCCATTCTCTCTCCGTTCAGGTTGACTTCAACAGAGATGGATCTCTAATCGTCTCAAGTAGTTACGACGGGCTCTGGTATGTATTTTAACCTTTTTATCCTTTTCATTTTTAATGGAAATGTAAAACTTAACAATTCTGTATTTTGTCTGATTTTTTGCAGGTTGCATTCAATCTTCACATATAATCTGTAACCTCTTGATTTGGGACATGTCTTGTTTAATTTGAAATGAAGCTTACGTTTATGAATAAATTTTGATATGATTTTATATAGTTACATTACATTTTTTGGCACTGAAAACCAGCTCTGTGAAGGGATGTTCCTTTTGGAACATGTTTGTTTATTCATAGTTTCTATTTCATATATGGGCTTTGGAATAATATGTTCATAATTTATTTCTTTTTGTGTCTTTCTGTATCTAGTCGAATCTGGGACACAGCATCTGGCCAGTGTTTGAAAACACTTATTGGTAAGGTTAATTTGTATACATTTATTTATTGATTTGTTATGTTTCACGATCCTTCAAATGTATATTTACACAATTTTGGTACTTGAAGTAATAATCAAAGTAAAAATGGTTAAAGCAGTTCATGAAATATTTTTAAAAACTAAAAATATACGTTCATTTGGTATATATGGAGGTGTTTTAAATGGGATTATAGCTTAGCTATTTGTCCTGTTATGAATTTGATCTGTCACTTTTTTTATTTTCTCTGATGTCTGATTTAATTTTATTTTGCCTTCTCTAAATCCAGATGATGACAACCCACCAGTCTCTTACGTGAAGTTCTCACCGAATGGAAAGTACATCTTAGCTGCAACGCTTGACAAGTAAGCACCCCCCCTTTAACACCCGCACGTACTACATATTGTGCACACATGTGTGGTTGTGATCGTTTAATTTTCTCTTTGAAATAATTTTTGTTCACATTAATTTAACGATTGCCTCACAGTGTACCAAAAATGCTACCTATCTTTCCCAATCTCCTATCAAATATTTAATCTTTACCCCCATATAAAACAAGAACCATAGAGAAAATTCTTTTAGCTTGCAAGAGTAATACATCTCATGAGTGGAGAAAATCTGATTAAAAATATGTACTTGTATTTTCTATGGTGCACCTTAGCTGTATTGTTATTATTGGTGCATTTGGTATCATTAGTTCTTGAGCTTTGAGTGCATGTTATTGTATGAAAAGCCATATGTTCTTCAACTCTTTCTGCCATTTTTTTTTACGAACAGCACTCTGAAGCTGTGGGACTACAGCAAGGGGAAGTGCCTCAAGACGTATACAGGCCACAAGAATGAGAAGTACTGCATCTTTGCCAACTTCTCAGTCACAGGAGGCAAGGTGAGAAATCAAGGGAGAAAGAAATATTAAAGGGATCTAAACATCGTCCAAATCCACAAAACTTAAAGGGGACCACCGGGCAAAGAACAACACATAACTATATGTTTTGGTACCGTTTTGTGATATCAAATAGATACCCAACATTTTGAAAAGGGTTGTGTAATTCATAAACAAAGCAATTAATTTCCACCACTTACGGAACCACTACTATTTCCTGGTTCCGTACAGGCCAAACATTTGCGAGTGCGCCAATGCTATTCACGCGTACGTTTGGAGACAATAGAATCCCGGGCGATTCGTTCGCTCTGCACAAATTAATCTTGTACATTCAGACTCATGAACGCATGCTTTAGAATGGTGATGCGTTTTCCAATTATATTTTTTTCTTTCTGGAAACATATTTTTGTGTACTTGTTGATGGAATGGAATACTAAAGATGTTACCTTTCATTTATAAGTATATTATTTTTGGGTGGTGGTACCCTTTAATTAGATATCCAGAGGTTCTCTCATACCGTGTTGTATCCGTATTACCAATTTGAAACATGGACCAGGTTTTGGTTTTTCGAATTTCCCTTTCGTTAAAAAGATATTTACGATTGAAGTGTTCTGATTCTTAACTACCCATAGGGCGAATCCAATTAATTTACATTTGCTTTTACCAGTTCCCTAACCATGGTCATTGAGATATTATACATTTGTTAGCATATTGTACATACATGAAAAAGTACTTTTTTTCAGAGCAGACCAAAAGAGAACTTGTTTTTGAAAAAATTAGAAAACCAAGTACAACATAGATAACTATTACATAAACGATACAAGATATCACATTTTCTCTATGGAATTTCTCTAATGCTCTATGAAAAGATACTTTATATATGAAGTTTTTATTTTAGCACTTTACAATAAAAGATTTCACTTTTACTCTATGGAAATTTGTCTAATGCTCTATGGAAAGATACATTATATATGAAGTTTTTATTTGAGCAATTTAGATCTTTCACTAAAACTAGTTTGTTTCTTCATGTTTGTATCCTCCCTGCACCCACCTTTGTTTTTCTCCAGTGGATCGTGTCGGGCTCAGAAGACAACATGGTGTATATATGGAACCTGCAGACCAAAGAGATTGTACAGAAACTACAAGGACACACAGGTATACTAATTTTAGTACGCTGATTAATGGTTATGGACAATTTGGCCCGGATTCACAAAGGAGGTTTGTACAAACCATGGTTTATCCATGGTCTACATCTATGGAGTGCCATATGTAAACTGATGGAGAAAGAATGTAAACTCCTTACTTGTTAACAATGTTGATGGGACACATTTACAAAATCCACCAAATAAATGTTTGTCTACTCACATGGTGAAATTTGCTGGTTAGCAAGCACTAACAGTCATATCATTAGACATGATAAATTGTTTTACTTGTATATGAGCAGCATTCCATAGATGTAGACCATGGATAAACCATGGTTTGTACAAACCTACTACAAACCTGCTTTGTGAATCTGGGCCATTATCTTTAGTAGAGGTCTCAACTTTCTAGAGGTGTTCTGGACTAGTGGTCTTAGCACAAATTGGCCCAGGTTAGAAACCTACCTAGGTTGCATCTCTCTGATGGTTACAATAAAGGGCGGTCCCAGATGTAAATTATCATAAACTGATTGACCCCATCTGTAAATAATAAAAAGAAATAAAAAAAAACTTTGGTGCAACACATATTTTGACGGCATCTGTAAAAAAAAAAAAAAAAAAAAAACTTTGGTACAACACATATTTTCCATCTCGTTTGCAGCTCTCTAGGATAGTAAATAAATACAATAAAGAAAAATAATTAAGAAATAAAATAAAGAAATACAAGAAAGTATTAGAGGTGTAGTCAGTAACACTCAATTGTGATTTAGGATTTAGTATTTTTCATTTAAAAACATCTGTTTCTCTTTCTTTCCCCATGCAGACGTTGTTCTCTGCACATCGTGCCACCCCACAGAGAATCTCATCGCGTCGGCGGCGCTAGAAAACGACAAGACCATCAAGATCTGGCGGTCAGACTGCTAACGTCCCACTCGTGGTGTGTTTTTTCACCACGTCCTGCTACTGTTAATCGCCTTGTGCAAGCCATACCACAAATTTGATATCTCAACAGATAAGAAATGAATGATTACAATACGTTGGATTAATGTAGTGCCTAATACGATACAACATCATCTCTAAGCACTTGACACCCTTATTACCATAGTCATAGGATACAATGCCTGCCCGCACACATTGTGTGCACCATCTCCACTCCTTGGGGAGCATTCTTTCCAAGTGGCTCATGGGCATTGAGAAGATTTAAGACCTTCACCTTCTACTGGGTCACCGTTTATACACCTGGGTAGAGAGCAGGAATAGTGGATTAATTGTCATGCTAAAGGACAAACGCAGTGAGCATACACTAGTTTCAAACTCCCATGTTGGGAAAGTGCGCGTTCTACCAACCCTGCCAAACTACGTCCAAATCTCGTGTAAGCGCAAGAGATCTAATGAGAGAACAAAATGAACTTTAAAAAAGATTGAAACAAAATAGAAATTCAAGTCTTTACTTAAGTGCATATGACGGTTGGACTTGTTCTATGAGTTTTTCTTTCAATAAGATTTGCCTCAACAAATTTGCACCCAGTAGGCCTCAATTTGAAACAAGTTGGCTTACACAAGGCGATTTATGGTTCTATTTTTCCCCCTTTTTTTTTATTGTACAGCTGTATTCTCTTGTAAATTTGGAACTGTTTTGTTGTCTTCTCCCTCTTTTCATCATGTATATGTTTTATATGAAAAGTGATCACTGTTCATACATGTGGTAGATAGTACAAGCATACCAGAAACCAAAAAATCCAAATGTGGTAGATGGTACAAGCATACCAGAAACTAACAAATCCAAATGTGGTAGATGGTACAAGCATACCAGAAACCCAAAAATCCAAATGCGGTAGATGGTACAAGAATACCAGAAACCAAAATGCAAATGTGGTAGATGGTACAAGCATACCAGAAACCAAAATCCAAATGCGGTAGATGGAACAAGCATACCAGAAACCAAAATCCAAATGCGGTAGATGGTACAAGCATACCAGAAACCAAAATCCAAATGCGGTAGATGGTACAAGCATACCAGAAACCCAAAAATCCAAATGCGGTAGATGGTACAAGCATACCAGAAACCCAAAAATCCAAATGTGGTAGATGGTACAAGCATACCATAAACCAAAATCCAAATGCGGTAGATGGTACAAGCATAGCAGAAACCCAAAAATCCAAATGTGGTAGATGGTACAAGCATACCAGAAACCAAAATCCAAATGTGGTAGATGGTACAAGCATACCAGAAACCAAAATCCAAATGTGGTAGATGGTACAAGCATACCAGAAACCCAAAAATCCAAATGCGGTAGATGGTACAAGCATACCAGAAACCCAAAAATCCAAATGCGGTAGATGGTACAAGCATACCATAAACCAAAATCCAAATGCGGTAAATGGTACAAGCATAGCAGAAACCCAAAAATCCAAATGTGGTAGATGGTACAAGCATACCAGAAACCCAAAAATCCAAATGTGGTAGATGGTACAAGCATACCAGAAACCAAAATGCAAATGCGGTAGATGGTACAAGCATACCAGAAACCAAAATCCAAATGCGGTAGATGGTACAAGCATACCAGAAACCAAAATCCAAATGCGGTAGATGGTACAAGCATACCAGAAACCAAAATCCAAATGCGGTAGATGGTACAAGCATACCAGAAACCAAAATCCAAATGCGGTAGATTTTTACAAGCATACCAGAAACCAAAATCCAAATGCGGTAGATGGTACAAGCATACCAGAAACCAAAATCCAAATGCGGTAGATGGTACAAGCATACCAGAAACCAAAATCCAAATGTGGTAGATGGTATCATGGTGCAAGCATACCAGAAACCAGAAACCAACATCCAGTTTAGCTAGTCCTTTGCATGGCAAATTTGAATAAGTTGTTGCATTTTGAAGCATAATACAGTGGAAGCTCACAACAAGGACATGGGGACCATGACAATTACCTTATGTTAGGGTAACCAGGGCTCAAGACTAGCACTTGCCTAGGGCAAGTAAAAATTGATGTCGGGCAAGTAAAATGTCATAAATGGTCTAGTTTTGTTGCCCAATCGTGCAACTGACTTTTCTGCTCAGCTGCAAGAGTAGAATGTAATTCTTTACTTGCAAATCTCATCTAGAAGTATTAAAGTGGGCAAGTCAATTTTCTGTTTCGGCAAGTAAAATTTGAAAATGTTTTACTTTACTTGCCCAAATGGGCCAGTAGAGAAAAAAGTTATGTGTAGAGGCTTGGACAAAACAAAAGAATACTAAGAGCTTTGACAAGTAAAAAATCATCTTGTTAAACAGGGTTTTGTTCTTTCAGAGTTCTTTGTAACAAAGTTCAGCTAAAATCATTTTCCCAAAAAGATATTGGTAATTGGATTGAAATCGAACCATATAAGAAAAAGAAAACATTTCATGTGGGAAACCAGTCAGCATTTACTTCTACTTCTACTTCTACTTGGGTACTCGACAGGGTCCATCAGTCAGGACGTAGAGTCGAGGGGAACCGGTGAGGTGTCCCATTAATTGCCGATTGAGGCAACTGCTCCCGCAAAGGCTCCTAGTGATGTAGAAGCCAAGATATTATTGGGGAGCGCATTCCATGCTGTTACTACATGTATTACATTAGGGCTCGACACTAACACTAGCCTGCTAGCCAGTGGTTAGTAAAATTGTAATTCAGGCCAGCAAAAATGTATGAAAGTCATATTTTTGAAACATACAATTATTTTACATCTTATATCATGATGATTTTTTTCTTTTCGTGATAGCCACCTGATCTTGTGAAGAAAAATCAGTGAATTACCGAGATATGTTCAGAAAAAAACAGTAACTGAAAAAGTAAAACATCCTGCCTTTATTTGAATCTAGTATTGATGTGAGAATGAATTGAAACAGAAGATGGCTATATTGTAAAACAAAAAACACATTAGGATGTGCTAGATTCAGCATTACAAAAAGTGAAATCATTTGTCAAAATTGAATGACCAGATTCCAGAGTTAATTTTAGAAGTTACATAAATTACATTATAATAACCCCTATTTCCGCATTCAAATGTAAGAAATATTTGTGTCACTCTTCGTGAATGTTTTGAAGTAAAACAACGTTTGTTTTGCTGTTTGTTATGTTTTAACAATTGTTGGAACATGATTTTGTAATAAAATGACTTGTACAGTTGAATAGAGAGTTTGGTTTTGTTTCTTTCCTGTATTACGAGTGAATTTTGTTTTGAACTATTCATGGGCGTCGATATGTAATTGAAACCCATTGTTCAGGGGGGATGATATACAGTCAAACCTGTCTATAGTGGCCACCCAAGGGAGACAAGAAATGTGGCCACTGTAGACAGGTGACCTCTATAGACAGGTTCAATTACACTGTTTTTCTCTGCAAGGGATCACTCTGAGTGGCCACTATAGGCATGTTGGCTGCTATAGACAGGTGGCCGCTAAGACAGTTTTGACTGTATATTCATTCATACCATGCTGAACAATGGGTATTACGTAAGGATCAACCCCCATGGTACTAAAAATTGACACAACTTGTTTCTTGTTATCACCTATATAATGCAAGAACAATGGTACCCACAGAGATAAAGTTAATTTCTAGCTTGTGAAATAGTCACACAGCTACTATATGTGACCGGCGGGCTATAGCAAAACCCGGCACTTGTTGGTAATTCATGTTTTGAAGAAATGGGCACTGTAAGTTCACACAGGTAAAAGACCCTTGATTGTTAAATTTATCATATCTTCGCCAATTATTGACCAATTAGTTAGAACAAAGCATCAAATGAAAGCTTGTGATGAGGTCTTTGTAATGGTATGAAAATCTTCATTTTGATTTTGACCGACAAGTGCCGGGTTTTGCTATAGCCGGTCACATATAGTAAGTGAAAGCTACAGATGGGGCTTTAACTTAACTTTTCCTCTTCCATTCTATTATTTCTATAAAATAAACACATGCACACACACACACATATGCCCAAACTCAAATACATGCAGAAAACGGCGTCTAATTGTATAGGTTGTTGGACATTTATTTCTCTCAACAGCTCATCAATATCACGGCTACATGTACATGTAAGGTTGCATATAATGGTACATAAATACAAATAATGGCTAAACTCAGAATTATTTACACAGACACATGGAATATTGACTGTACACATCCATTTCTTGAACACCTCGTTCTATACTGGCATATCGACATCACCTTTTCTGCTCAACTTAAATATTCTTGGCTATAGTTTGAACTACTAAGTAACTCAAGTAGCACTATATATTTGTTAACATTTGGTCTGGAATATGGCAAACTACAATATATCCATCAACAAGGAACATACACAAGTCACAGAATTTAATTTTGTGCTTTTATTTTCATTCATGCTGTTCTGATATCAGAACAGATGTATTTATGTACTTGCATATGAAATGAAGGAGGCAGAATTACATTAAAAGGATAAATGTCTCCAATATAAAAAATAAAACTAAAACTTTATAGGATGATGATAATCTATGATGATAATCGAAAAGAGGTGGAAATAGTGACAATATATTAGTAGTTTGCTGATGATTTGGTGGTAATGATGGAACAGAAGAAATTGTGTTATTGCACTAAGCATCAGCGACTACAAAGTATTTGGTAAACATTAAAATGTACCCTTTTTTCACAAGACCAACTGTAACGTTACATCTCCATACTCTCACATAGCGTTCAGGCGGTCAACGCTTTTCTCAAAGAGAATTCATAATATGTTAGTCATGTTTCATGTAGAAGGGAAACATAACTGTTAATAATAGAGCTCTCAAACTTATGACTGTACATAGTGTATAAAGCCCTTTCACTCGCATCACAACTACATGTAGTTGTAGGGGTAATATGGCCTTCATTATGAGTTCATTCCATCACACATAACAGTATTTCAACATCTGTATAAGAGGTCTCTCAACTAGAGTTTCATACATGAAATAAATATAGTTTTGTATACTGCATTAATGGAATATGGTATACAAGGCCAATCATGTTGCTTTCTCTATTGTACTTTAATACAGACAGTATTAATTAACGGTCATAAACGGCTAATAAAAGCAATCCCCTCCACAGCATTTTTGGCAATATTTTGATTTGCTCTATTTTTATCAACACACATACATTTATAACATGTTACCGCAAAATGCTAAAAATGTTGCAATATTTCAATTTTGCTTTTTCTGATTACTTCAAACTCTTAACAACCTAAATATTTATAAAAGAGATATTTCAACCCAGCCAGGACTGATTGATTCTGCTATAACATGTATTCTCCATAGACCCTAGCCAGAGTATTTTTGGGACCAGTCCTGAATGGGCTAATAGAATCTAGCATTCATATTGACACAGTATCGAAAGGTCAACAATATATAGCCTCCATTTTGTTCCAAAGCGTCCACCTTTGGCAACTGACTTTGTACGTGTTTTGTGGGACTGGGTCACAAGAACAGGAGATGTATAGAATAGTTATCATACATTTTAATAGCACACATCAATTTACCACTTCTTGCATGTACTTCTTGCTTTGATATAATAATAATGGTAAAATATAGACAAAATCATATATATATGTATACATACGGTATACATTGTTGTACCCTGGAAGATACTATTACGTTACCTGCATATATAAATAGAATTACAATGTATATACACTAGACAATGAAGGTGCATTTTGGCAAACCTCAAAGTAGTTAAAGGAGCATCACATAAACATGGAGAAGTTGTGTTTTGATTTGTTCATCTGTGTTCTATTTAAGGTTACAAAAATAACAAACAAATTAAAGTAGTACTTTCTAAACATGTTAGAAATTTTACAATAAGTAACTATACAATACAATTTCTTTGAAAAAAATCCCCCAAAATTTGATATCATTTGGATTAAGACATTAACAATGTTCATGAACATGTATCTTAAGATAAAACATGACATCTAAATCCCAACCTTATCAAAAACCTGTGATATGCTCCTTTAAATATAGGTAGGCCAAAATGCATCTTCATTTTAAGACCGCCTGATTTCTAAGTTTCTGTTGTGGGATAGTACTTTCACATTGTAATGAAGTCAGCTTTTGTTTCTTCAAATGTCTACTAGAATAGCACATACAGTTATGTTCAATGTTAATACAATCAACCATGTTTTAGTGGCCACCTGTCTATAGCAGCCAACCTGCCTATAGTGGCCACCAACACAAACAATTTAATACAACCCGTCGTTAGAGGTCACCTGTATACAGTGGCAACTTTTCTTGTTTCATTTTAGGTGGTCACTATACACTGGTTTGACTGTACTATCAACATAACACTTCTTTGCAAGTTGCTATATATATAGTAACAGTAATATAATCATGAAGGAACAGCAATCACATTCTGATCAAAACACTAGTACACTTTTTACTAATAAATATCTGTACAGTTATCACTGCCTATTATACAATCATATACATTGAGTTGTCTTTACTTACTTGTTAACGTCTACAGATTCTATACACTGCATTCATTATGGTAATGTGCACAAATTATTCATGTTCACCTGTATGGCAATTTTCAAATCACAAATGCCCGATTTCCGAATGATGGGTTAAATTTAACACTGGGTTTTTATCAGATAACTTGAACCCATATCTTCATGGAATAAATTTAACCCATGGAATAAATTTTACAAATGGGGTTTAATTTGAAACTGCCCACGGCGTGTTCAATTTAATCCTTTGACTAAAATAACTCGGCGTTAAATTTTACCAATTGATGACGATGTGGGCCATTAGCACTCACTGCTATATACTCAGTATCCCCGATATACAGTAGGATACACTTTATCAAACTATTTTGCTTTGAATCAAAATTATCCCCTTGAATGCGGGATAGTACACATATAACTTAATGGTGGTATTTGGTATTATGTGGAATGTGCTTCGTGCATGGCAACATTTGAAACAATGTCGTATAAACCTAAATTATTTTTTGTATTATGTTTTTTTTAAATGTATTGTCACTGAACATTCCCCTAAAATGTGACGTGATTCAACAGCATACTCATGGCTTGGAATACAAATAGTCTTATTAATGCTAAACAATTTAAAAACAAATGAAGCAGTGTGCGCAACCCCTTGAGGGTGTCTGGATATCATTTTAGGAATAATGCAAGATTAATTTCCATTAATGCTAAACAATTTCAAAACAAATGGATCAGTGAGTGCGCTTTGTGGAAACCATTGCGCAAGTGTGTGGATTTCATTTCAGGAATAATGCTAGATCATGGCAATAACTTGTATGAAAAAATATAATCTCTCCGCGTTTCAAATCATTATTGCATTACTATCTTGATCGCAAAATATTCAAGTTATATTCATCAAGCTAATAAGTAGAGGAAATAAATTACAAGAGAAATCAATCTCCTACAGTACACACTTATAGGTAAATTCCTGTAATACCTATTCATAATATTAACTACAAGTATGTTTGGTTTTCAGTATGCATGAAGTAACTACCCTCCTACGTCAAATATGGATGGAATTTGAATTATTGAAGGAAATAATGCTTAGTAAACATAACTACCAAATATTTCTCTTGTTCTCTGCTAATCTCTCTTTCTCTCTCGATATCTCACTTGCTATAAACAAACTCTTTATACCTCTCTTTCTTGCTTTCTCTCCCTATCTATCTCACTCTCACACTCCTCATTTACAAAACTCTCTACTTCTATTGTGTATATCCATTCAATCTATCTCACACTTGTTCTTAGAATACTGCCCAAACACACAATCACACTATATCACAACTAAGCATTGTTTAAATATCACAATCATAAGGAAATTAATCTTAGGCAAGATACATGGAAATGAATGATTAAATAAGATTAAATACAAATTTAGATACAAAATTTACAGATGCAAACCTTCAAGCTCCATGTATATTCATAATTACAAAACCAAAGAATACTCATGCTGATTTTTAATTGAATTAAAGTTATCTTATTACAAAATATAATTCAGTGGCATCTCCTTTACTCCTTTTCCCTTCTATTTTCATTCTCCTCTTCTCTCATACCTGCCAACATTTGAAAATGAAAAATCTTACTCTCATGTGAGCGAAGTGCACATCACGCGCGCGAAGTCCTTTGCAGCCGGGGTCCAGCTCTAGGGTTCTAGATGCTCTCTTGTGCTATCTTAGCCTTATTTTTTTTAAACATATGACCACTCTGAATGAGCAATACTTCAATAATAAAGATCATAAAGGGAAAAAAAAAAAAAAAAAAAGATTTTTTTTTCTTTTTTTTCCTGACTTAAAAATCGTACTCGTCCGATTTTTTACCCTTTTTTGAGTAAAAAATCGGACTAAATACGACAAAATCGGACTTGTTGGCAGGTATGTTCTTTCCTTTTGCCTTTCTCCCTTTCCCTATTCTACTTTTTCCCTTATCTCGCTCTCCATTTGCCTTTTCTTAATTTTCATAATGTTTATAATGGTGTTTGACGATATATGTATGTTAATGCTTTTTCATCTTGATATTCAGATGTTTTTATCATATGAATCTTAATAATTGTTAATAATTGTGATATTGTGAACCCAAAACAATTTTCCATTGAGCTGGCCCAATAAAATATTGAATATTGAATATTGCCAGCACAGGGCAGATTTGGTACACCCTCCACTGATGTTTAGTAACACCACAGTAATCCCAATATAAAACAGTGGTACACATCTTCAAAAAAGGGTGCATTAAAGTAAGCCTAATGCAATTAAACTGATAGGAAAAGAATCATCATACACTACATCTAAAGTAAAGCTATTGAAACATGAAAATAAGATGTAAATTAATCTTATTAAAATCATATGTGATTATCTAAAAACACACAGTCATACATGTATGTCTGCTCTAGTACTTCAACTCTGTGTAAGATAAATATGTGAGTAGATAAACAAAGGTAGACATTGTTTTCAGCCTAGAATGCACCTAAACATCATTATGAGAGAAATACACCGCCTTTTTGCTCGGAATATCATACAAAATGATACATTTTACTACTGTGGGCTGGAGAGTGTGTGCAATATTAGCAATGGGTATGTGTTTGGACTTGCAGGTTTTTGTGTTGTAGATAGCTTACAGGTACAGGATGTAAACACAACCAAAATCAATCTTTTATTGAGAGTTTTCTCCTGGCATACATTTACATGCATTCTCCCTCATACACATGGCATGTGGGAGGAAATGTTCAAGTTATACAACAGTTTACAGTATACACTTCTTGCACATACACGTACATACAATGTTAAATGTTTCACATTTATACATTTACCGACATGACACAGGATAATGATGCGATAGGGTAATAAAGGAATGTATTTAATATTAATACATGTACATGAAGACTTTGTGTAAGCCTCTTGTAAATCATCACTGTGTTGTAGGGTTCCATGACAATCTTGTACTTTTTTTTTTGAAGGATGAAATAGAAGCGAAGGTCTGGGTGATCCAGCTATTGCCCCTGGCACTGGGTGATGTACGACATTATATCGCCACCAGAAGCTAGTACTAAAAGAGAATTAAGCATCAAGCATAACTTCTACACTCTTTCCCTGATCACAACACTCACTGTTCCAGCTTCTTGACAAACCCCGTTGCCTCCCTGAGTGATGAAGGCCAAGAGAAAGTCTTGGTGTTCCAGCTAGTATTACCGCTAGCAATGGGTGAAACAGTTTGCACAACTTGCAAGCTCTATAAAGATTTTAGTACTACCAGAAAACTATAAATAGTTATAAATAGCTATAAATCGATATCCATTCAGACCTTTTCTTTCCCCCTTCAAAACTGATACCGTTCCAGCTTCTTTACAACCCCTGTTGCCTCTTTGAGAGAGGAGACGGACAAAAATGTCTTTCTACACTATCGGCACTAGGCAGCGCAGTTCACACCACTTGGAGCTCTATAAAGATTTTAGTACTACCAGAGAACTTGGAATGAAATATCTCTTCAGACTTTCCTTCCCCCTTCAAAACTGATACCGTTCCAGCTTCTTTACATCCCCTGTAGCCTCTTTGTGGAAGGAGAGGGATAAAAAGGTCTTGATTATCACCGCCACTGGGCAACGCAGTTCACACAACTTGAAGCTCTATCAAGATACAAGTACTACCAGAGAAGTAGGAATGGAATATCTCTTCAGACATTTCTTCCCCACATTGAAAAGTTCTACTGCTCCACTTTCTTGACAACCCCCGTAGCCTCTTTTAGAGATGAAAGTGAAGAGAATGTCTTGGTGATCCAGCTGTTACCACCAGCACTTGGCGACGCGGTCCGCACAACCTGGAGCTCCGTGACGGCACTGTTGAGTTGGTGTTCCAGGTCCTGTGCCCGGCACTGCGACTCCACCAGCTGCAGCTTGGTCTGGGCCAGATCCAGTTCCAGCTCTCGGACTTGGGCCTGCGCCGACACCAGCTCGGGTTCTGGAGGGTCACCCCCCGCCCCGGAGCCCCCTGAAGGTGACGTTGAGCCTGCCGGTAAGCGCTCATACTTGCCGTCTTCGCTGATAAGTTGGTTGCATGTTTCACAGTCCTGCAGTCTTTGCTGTAAAATGTAAATTAGAAGAAGGGAATGAGTTGTTTTCTTGCTCAAATATCAAATTAGAAGGAAATGTCTGACCTTAGGCCATCTGCCATGCATAATAGCATATGTTAAACCCTGCAGGATATTAGATCTTAGTACAACCAAGCAATAATACCCGAGGCTCAGTTATAAGCAATTCATTAAAAAACAAGACAACTGTGTAATCCATAGTAAAGACAATATCTTACAAACGTTTTCAGCTACCCAACCTTCCATCCATCCATCAGTACATCTGTTTATCTGTCCTTTTATTATGATTCAAATAGTGTTTGTTGTCTTACCCGGAGCTCCAGCATAGCCCCTTTGGCTGCTGTTTGTTGTTTTTCCAGTCTTTCACTATATGAGCTTCATACAGATTTATTTCTACTCTGCAATGGGGATTATTTAAAACAACTTTTTATAAATTATTACTGTTTTATCATTCAAACTGTCTTACCCTGAGCTCCAGCATAGCCCCTTTGGCAGCTGTTTGTTGTTTTTCCAGTCTTTCACTGAGCTGCGTACAGATCATTTTGTACTCTGCGATGATGGTTGAATTCCTCTTGGACTCGGCCTCTGCCTTGCCTGTCTCTCTCCTGTACATCTCCTTAACCTAATGATAAAAAAACGAAAATTTAACTAGTTAGTATTAAAATAATAATAATAACAATACTAATACTAATACTAATACTAAATACTAATACTACTACTACTACTAATAATAATACAACAACATATTTGTATAGCGCCTACTGCAGGCCAGTCTCTAAGCGCTTTGAGAAGAAAGTTGTAGATAGAGCATCTGAATACTACTGGGGCGTTACACAAACACTAACTAGCATAACATAAGGGTAATATTTAGATACACGACGTATATAAGATTTTACTCTGCGATGATAGTTGAATTTCTATTTGACTTGGCCTCTGCCTTATCTGTCTCTCTCCTGCACATCTCCTTTACCTAATGATGGCAAAGAAGAGTTCATCACTACCAAGTATCAAAGTCATCTGAATTCTACCGAGGTTTTACATGAACGATAATAATAATAATAATAATAATAATAATAATCTACTTATATAGCGCATAATATGTGAACCACTCTATCCCGCTTTACAATCAAATAAATTAGCAATTTATTAAACAAATTTACATTCATATAATATTAAAACCAAAGTAATTAAACTAGACAAAAAATTAGCATACTAAGTGCAATATGACAATATAGCAAATCATATTTCCTGTCTCTTTTACTAAGAATAATCATGGTAAAAGACACCAAAGAACAAGCTTTATGCTCCTGAGGAGTTGAGATGGTATGCAAGATACATGTAACTGTGCAGGTTTCAATTGTACCAAAAACGATCAGGCTAATAATACAAGTGCATAAGGACCAGCTGAGGCAATGCCCACAGCATACTACACAATCCGATTCTGATCCGATGAACAACTGTGTATCTGAACTAAAGCAATACTTGCATATTTAAAGCAGGTAGAATAGTTCAGATACATGATCGTTGGTCGGATAAGATCAGAATTTTTGTGTGGAGTGGGCTTATTAAAGCCACTAAATAAAACTGCATAACTATTTCTTTCACTGGAATTTAGCAAATATCTGCCGAAAAAGGGATTATCTTTAATTTACCTGTGCTGTTTCTGAGCCCAGATGGCGCTTCTCCTCCTCCGAGTCATGAAGAGCTAACCTCATAGCCTTCAGCTCCTTCTCAAGCTCGTCGGCTCGGTCACGCTCCTAGGATACACAGAGAAAACAAAACAACAACACTTATGATTAAAGCTCCTAGGACATACATACGATTCAGGATATTAGTTATAATGCATTTGTTACAGTGACCCTAAAGAAATGTTTCCCGTTATGTGTACTTTAATTCATTTATGACTAAGAATAAAAAACAAACATCATTTAGCTAGATGTTAATAATAATAATAATAACAATTCTATATTTATAACGCGCACACATGCTACTATTAAACATAATGCAGTTATTGCAGACCATGTATATCTGTAACTCCACATGCAGTTTGTGCGTGACAAGTTTTTTGTACCAGCTCTTCAACATTACTTTTACCCTAACAACAAAAAGGAAGAGCACATGTTTGTTTTGAGCAACAGACCCCAGATCGTGTACATCACTTCTCCATCAGATGTCCCAGAGCCAGTTACACAAAACATTCTTCCCCTGACCTTTTCTATCTGTTTCTCTATGAGTAGTAAGTGTATGCATTATGTCTTGGGCCAACTATTTACAACAAATTCTTTTTCAGGAACTAATCCTGACCTATAACATGCTTCTCTCCATGAGATGTTCTGGAGCCAATTGCACAAACTTGACATAGGAAGATACAGACTTCCCCATGACCTTGTCAATCTGTTTCTCCATGAGTAGTTTGTGTTGTGATGAGTTCTTGGACTAACTCATTACAATCAACTATTTTCAGGAACAAGCCCCTGACCTATAACATGCTTCTCTCCATGAGATGTTCTGGAGCCAATTACACAAACTTGACATAGGAAGATATAGATTTCCCCCTGACCTTGTCTATCTGTTTCTCCATGAGTAGTTTGTGTTGAGATGAGTTCTTGGACTAACTCATTACAATCAACTATTTTCAGGAACAAGCCCCTGACCTATCACATGCTTTTCTCCATGAGATGTTCTGGAGCCAATTACACAAACTTGACATAGGAAGACTCCCCTGACCTTGTCTATCTGTTTCTCCATGAGTAGTTTGTGCGTGATGAGTTCGTGGGCCAGCTCATCATTCTCTCGTTCCAGGTGTAGGTTGGCTTCCATCATCTGCTTGTTCTCCCGCTAGATGGCATAAGAGAGAAAAATATGTGCACCAAATAAATAAAAATGAAAACCTCAGGCCCCGATAAATATTTAGTGAATGACGGAAAGTGTCAAAACAGAAAACTACCAACATTTAAAAACCCAACTTATATTCCCCTAAATAATAATAATGATAGTGATAAAGTTTAAAATATGCCAATTGAACCACATGCAGTGTCATTATATATTTTGGCATACTTTTGGTGCCTAAAATATTCAATTATTTCAAATATCTGTGTGATGAAAAGCACATTCTCCACTATTAGATGAACCATGAACTTCATGTTAATAAAGAAACTTATTATACCTACATCCAAATGAAGCCAAATCATAGTTAATATAACCTAACTGCAATCAAGGTAATGCATACATAATCTTGTTGGTATAAAATGAAAGCATTGAATAACATAGTGCACATAAATTCACTAAATAACAACTATGACAAAATAAGAATTAAATTAATAAAGCAAACTTGTGAACATGATTCCCAAAATTATAATGTGGTATTAACTGGTAATATATTTTATGATACTGTATGCTCCCGAAAGTTTCAATTTAAATAATATTGAATACCATAGTGCAAATAAATTCACTGAATAACAAACTTTGACAAAATCATAATGTGGTGACTAGTAATCTATTTTAAGATTTTAATTCAAATTAAACAAATAATAAAATGGCAGAATCTTACGTCTAGTTTCTCCATGGGATCCTCCCTCTCCTCCTCCTCCTTCAGAGCGTAGAACTCCTTCTCATACTTCTTCAGCTTCTTCTCGCTCACCTGTAAAAAATACAGAAAAGTGTGAACTAGTTGATAATCCTAAAATGTGGACGATTAAAAAAAAATTAACATTGATGAAAGCCAAATATATCTTGGAATCGGTCTTCCGTAGGATAAGCATAATTGAGTTATTAATACGTTGGTTTGCGGTTGCACCATGTAAGAAGGGAAGATTGGAGAGTCCTGAGAAGGAATGTTGGTATTCTTTTCTAGGATAGATATTGTCAGTACGGTCTCAACTATGGTAATTTACCTTGGTTGACATGGCGATATTGATGAGCTCCATGGCGCTGTCGTCAGTGCGGTACCTCTTGGGGAGCGTGACCCGGAAGTACTTGAGCACCCCCTCAAAGTCCTGTCCAAGGAGGTCCTTCTTGGCTGACTGCAGGGGTTATATAGGAACAATACAATTAGTGCTTGAGAGAGAGAGAAAAGCGCTAAGTAATTTTTCGTACTTCAGAGATGATCATGTTTAAAGCTTGAAAGTCAGCTAGAAACCAAATGTAGCTCTCTTTTATATTTGATGAATATTAAAAAATTAAACAATATCTGTCCAAGGAGGTCCTTCTTGGCTGACTACAGGGGTTATATAGGAACAATACAATTAGTGCTTAACATTATCATTTTGTCAGTTGAGAGAGAGAGAAAAGCGTTAAGTAATTTTTTCGTACTTCAGAGATGATCATGTTTAAAGCTTGAAAGTCAGCTAGAAACCAAATGTAGCTCTCTTTTTATATTTGATGAACATTCCCAAAATTAAACAATATCTGAACATTTTCCATCACATAGAGTAGGCTCCGACGTACAATATGGTATGGTGTAACTCAATTTAGTAAAAAAAAAAAATGACTTAACGCCCTTCTCACGCTCAGCTTACGATTTATAGAAGGAATACATCTACTTGCAGTAAAATGTAATTTTGATGAAATTTTCCCCAAACAATTACAGCATAGAAAATTACACACTCACAGGCAATGGTGCTGTTATAGCAGGGGTTACGCAATCATTTTCACTATTGCATGGAGCAAGTAAATATGTCAGATTAGGGCCAATATTTGAGGGAAGACGGTCGGTCTCTGAAATGGGGCAAGCAATCAATATCTGCAAATAATTCCTATTAAGAAATGAAATATTCAGTGCATGTTTACCTTCAGCAGGGCAAGAGCAACATGGAATATGATGACCATCCCCTGTAAAGAAAAAGAAAAAGAAAACAGAAGTTGAGAAAAAAATGGCTGAACAGATCGGGGACATATCCTGTGAGAATAGGGGATATCAAAATAAAACAAAAATATTACAAATCATCAAAATACAAGTATGACTATGATGCCAAATTTTAAATAATAGCTAGAAGTTGAAAGGTGTAAGATGGTGTTCAAGAACATGGTAGGGAAGTAAAAACTGGGGTAAATTACCAATTCAACAATGTGTAGGAAAGGCCCCATTGAGTTAAGTGGCATTTATCATACAATATATGTAGTTGAGTCCCAATTTCAAACGACTGTTTGTTCATTTACAGCTACAGAGGTGTTTTACCTCTGGGAGAAAAACGTCCAGGTTATGGAAGACGTTGGAAGAGGGGGGGGGGGGGGGGTAAAGAACACTTTAAGAATCAGTACCCCAAACAGTTGAGTTGCAACAATGCATACTGTATATATACTATAAACAAATACATACTATATAATTATTAACATTAATTTGTTAATTTCAAGCTACAGTAGATAACATCAAATGAAATGAAATTGATATATTGTCAAAAATAATCAGTTCAATATTTATAATTTACAATATTCACAGTATATTACACAAACAAAAATACATTTTCCTTTGAATCAACTTACTTACACTATTATTGAAATTACACAAATTGAAATTGTATCTAACACGACCTAAAATAAATTCTTTGTAATTAATTATTGCCAATTAATGCCAATGGCATTGTTTCAATGATTGGCAAAAGCATTTTTGTCTAATAGTTTCCCTTAAATTATATACCTCTGAGATGAAGACGTCCATGATGTGGAAAACCGTGTGGAGAGGGAACTTGGCTGTGAACAGGGTGAGGAACCACTGGGATGCAAACATGTGGGTCTCGATGCCGATGTGGACAAAATGGCTGAACAGATCGGGGACATTGTCCTGTGAGGAAAGGGGAAAAGAAGAAAAATACTTTCTTATACCTCCTTGGTTACAGTATATTTGGTAAAATACTATGGCTAGATGCCAATGTGAACACAATGGCTGGACATTGTCCTGCGAGGAAGAGGAATACAAGAAGAAAATTCTTACTACTCATCAAAATATGGCTGGATGCCGATGTGGACGAAATGGCTGAAAAGATCAGGGACTTTGTCCTACATGAGGCAAAAATTCAAGAAAATGATGGGAAATATTATGTGGAACCAGTGGGATGCAAACATGTGGGTCTCAATACCGATGTGGACAAAATGGCTGAACAGATCGGGGACATTGTCCTGTGAAAAAGGTGTATTAAGAAGAAGAAAAAAAACCTTTATGCCACTTATAGATATTTGGTAAATATACTTATGAACATAATGGCTGAAAAGATCAGGAACATCCTTTTTTGAGAAAGAGATACATGTATTAAAAACAAAATTGTACAAATGATATATAATTGGGGACGTTGTCCTATGTAAAGCAAAAATCAAAGAAAATAATGCAAAATATGGAGAACCACTGGGAGACCTACATGTGCATCTCTATACTGATGTGAACAAAATGGCTGAACAGATTGGGTACAGAGTGCCCAATCCTTCGCCCACCTGGCCACCCAAACCCAGATTTAAACAACTTGGACCCCGACACTGTTAATTGGCTACAAAATTTGCGTGATGATGCGTAGAAGCTGCGCTGCCTCATACGCAAGAAGAAGAAGAAAAAAGAAGAAAACAGAAAATATTACCTATTAACCCATTGACTACGGGAACCGAGTGGGTTGTGTACAAAGTCTATGGAGATTTCAGAAAATTGTAGTGAACGGGTTAAAAAGGCACTACTACTAGTCTGGAGAGTAGAGAACAACTGACCAGAAATTCAATAAATGAAAAATGAGCAAAGAAAAATGGGATTTGTTGAGAATCGAACCTGAAACCTCCAGAGTGTTAGTCCTGTGCTCTAACCAGTGAGCCATATAAGGCCCTATTTGTGGTGGTACATGTAATTCCCAGTAACCTTTTTCAACTCTCGTGCCGGTGATAAGCTATACATGCATAAAAACTTAAAGTTGGTACAATAATAGTCCTTGCCATTTTGCAAAGTTACAGTTATGAGAGGAGTCCCTCACTGCAGCTAAAAGGAAATTACATCATGAATTATTCCAAATTTAGTTTTGATTGTTGGATAAGGTAACCTTTTCCTAACCAACGTGTTGACAGGGTGACATTTGGTTTGGCAGGTTATTCTGCAAATTGGTACACTTGAGGTTACATTCAGCCGTGCACATTCCCCTTTTATCGATCTCTTGTCAGTTAGCTTCCGGCACCTCCTGATTGTCTCGCCGAATTAACCTTCTAAACAAAGACAAGGGGAATCAATGGTGGGGGTATTGTGGTATAATCGGATAAGCGCCCGACTTAAAATCCCAAAGTCTAAGTTCAAAACCGATCGATGCCCCAGGTTTTATGTTATTCTCTGTTTTTTATTGATCTCTGGTCTTCCGGCATATCTTGATTGTCTTGCAGAATTGACCTTCTAAACAGAGGCACTAAGAATAGATGGTGGGGGTGTTAAGTTATATTCGGATAAGCTCCTGACCTTAAATCCTGACAAGTGCAAAACCGATCATTTAATCGACCTCATTGCTGCTCTCTACCCAGGAATAGAAATGGGTATTAGTACTTGGCCAGGTGTTAATTAGCTTGTAGGGCACTTATAATAGAGCAGCTCGGGCTAGTATGCTCCCCAGGGAGTTGGGTGCACAAGATAATTGTGCAGGTTTAAACTGAAACAAATTTACATGATGAACAAGTATAATGATAATGTGCATCTGGAAAGGGCACCTAGATACATGGCGCACTATAAAAACTTGTATTATTAACCCCCCCCCCCCCCTACAGTGTGATTTAAGTATCAATTGTCTGGTATAACCAAGCTACACTTGAGGCCAATTTGAAGGTAAGAGAGTGACATTTGGTTTATAGGGAGAATGAACAGAGGATGAAGATTCATTAAAGGGATCTAGTAACATTTTCCAAACCCTCAAAATCCAATTGGAATTCTAGTGGTTCCCTCGTACCTTGTTGTATTCGTATTAACAATAACAGCATGGGACAGGTTTCAGTTTTTTAGAAATTTCCCTTTAGTTAAAAAGATATATATACGGCTGAAGTGTTCACTGGATAGTTGTAACCGTGTACAAAGTCAGTGCAATGAGTTAGTGAATATCACTTTGCATTCTTGCTAATTTCTCGTCGCTATAACGTCCAATTAACTTATTTTTCACAAAATACCTAGTGGACATATCAGATCACCAATATACATTGTATCAACCATTCATCCACTTTTTGCACATGTCAACAAAGTTACTAGATCCCTAAAGGGGAAGTGTGAAGCTGATAAAACACAAAGAGATTGGGCCGGAAATTACAATTCCTCCATCATTATGTCTGGGTCTGTGACAACCATACCGTTTTAAAGATTAATTTGAATGTTGGAGTTACTTGGTTGAGAATAAGAATGTAGTACTGTAGATGGTGATTAAATCACTTACCCTCTGCGCCTCTGAATAATTTAATAGATAGATGGCGCACTATAAATGCTATATATCATTATTATTATTATTAAATTATTGGTGATATTCACAGATCTTTCAATGTACATGTGCTATGAGATAAAAACAAAGAAAAAAAAGATCAAAATTTCTAGCCAGTAAGAGTGATGTTTTTTCTATGAAAGAGCAGTGTACTGTAGTTTAGACTTAAATTATCTAGGGCAAATGACCTACATGTACATTTACTTGCAGACAATTTAAATGCAAGAGAGAAATTGATTCCTCTTTCTTTTAGGAGAAAAATGTTTTCTTTATTTGAAAAGTTATTTTTGAAAGGCAAACTTTTGAGTGTAGTTTAATTGTCTAGGATAACTGACCTGCTCACAGACAATTTGTATGATTGCCACTTAAAACTTTATTTGAAAAAAAAGAAAGAAATATCATATAAAGATTAATAAATTTGAAAAATAACATAAAGGAATAACAGATAGTATTTATACAATTATTTCAAACAATTTGGATGAAGTCTTTGTCTGAGGCAACTAACCTACCCAAGGCCAATATGAATTCAACGTGTGACATTTTTCCTTCAAAAGAGAGAAAATAGATTTTCTGTTTTTGGTAGGGGGGAACCTTTTCCCCCAAAAGAAGGGAAAAACAAGTGTTTTGTGTTATTTGTCAGGTGTGAGAGACCTTCTGGCAGATAATTTGAAAGTAGGACAGTGCCATATGGTCTGGGAGAAAAGTTGACTCGCAAAGGGACACTCGGGTTCACACCCAGTCAGTCACATTCTCTCCCAATGCCCCAGTCACACCTTTGCATATTTTGCTGCATATTAGGCGGGGTATATCATGCAGCCGTTACCAGCAATACGCGGCAAATTTGAAGGTAGCAGTCACACTATTGCGTATCTAGCTATAGGCAATGATACACGCCCCCAAAAGCGGTGCGCATAATTGCGTCTACCTGCACTACGCTACTTGCTGTTGCTTGCTATTGCTCGCATCCGCTCGTAGGTGCTTGGAACTTTGAATTTGCTTGCGCTAGTTTTGAACATTTTCAAATTAGCGAGGGACAAACATAGGCCTCTGCGCAGCAATATGCAGCCAAATACGCAAAGGTGTGACCGAGGCATTTCTGATCTATCACCAAGGTTGCTTCAGGCATGTCTATGGCTGTCCTATTTTTACCTCTGGTAAGTTCAGTTTCAAAGTATGTTTTCTTAGAAATAACAGCATACTGTAGTTTAAACTTAATTGTCTATGAAGGTGACCGCCTGCTAGCCCTGCTTGTGCACAGAGAATTTGAAAGTAAAAGAGGGAAAATTAAAATTGATTTTTTTTTTTTGTGGGTTACTTTTCATGCTCACCTGCATGAATTTGCTGTGAATTGAACTCTATGCCAATTCATGGGAGCTCTTTTATGACTTTTTTTTTTTTTGGGGGGGGGGGGAGGGGGGGATCCATTTTGGAATTTATGGGGCTAACTCACACTACTTAAAGCCCAATGTAAACTAATTCACTGGTGATGATATCTTTTCTAAACATGAGAGAGCTGATGATTTCCTGTTTCTGGTTTGGAGAATTGTTTTTCTTCTTTTGAAAAGGGTATTGAAGTGTAATTTTATTTTTTAAATGTCAAATAAGATATACCACACAAGTACACTCCAAGGAAATTTAAGCCATAAATACATCAATATTTTATCATGATAACCCAGAAAATTTGTGTAAAATAATACCCAATAAGCATTGAAACTGGAATGGTGACATGACCTTTGCCCTAGCAATAAGGCAGGGCTCAATCAACATTGGCCCAATAACCCAGGGCCACCAAACTGGTGCTTTGGGTCACAAAAAAAAATTAAACAAATTTAATGTTAATTTCCTGGTTGTGAAAACAAAGGCAAGACTTTTTTAATTGATATATTTATTTTTTATTATTTTATTATTTTTTTATTTCATTATTTTTCAATTTTATGTACATGTATTTATTTATTTATTTATTTATTTATTTATTTATTTATTTATTTATTTTTATTTTATATTTATTTATTTTTTTTGGGGGGGGGGGGCAGTCCAGGGTAGGAAATATATGTGGGCTGAGGGCAATTTTGCCCCCTTTTTTCCCTCTAAATTAGCCCCCTAAATTCAGTAGGTAGCCCTTAAAAATTTCCATAGGGTATTATGTATTTCCATAGGGTATTCCCTCTTTTAAACGTTTATATAAACAGCTGTATTTTCACTGATGTATATAATTATGACCAGCCGAACGATAGATAACTGTTTTTAATTATATTGTTTTAAATTGTTGTTTAGTAAATACTCCAACATGTACGTGATCTATCGGACAAAGCAGAACGGGTGGATGAATGTAGCTGTGTTTATTTGTGGTTATGATTCCATTGTGTCATACGGATGAGTGAATGTGCGTGCTTCTCCCATTGTGATGTGTGGCTGTGCGTGTGCCTGCTGTATGGCTGTGAGGTGTTCTGTCATGTCTGTGTTGACATTGTTCTGCTTGACTGATAATCACGTGCTAGCTGGAGTAACCAAAACAATTTATTTCTCTCTTTCGTAAAAATTAGTATATTAATTGTATATATATATAGAAACTTAATTGTGTTTTTATGATTAGAAATAAATTGAAACTATTTTAATACAACTTTGTCCAAAATTTTAATAAAGTATATCTTGAATCTGCTGGTCATATGCTATTTGTACATATTTTTATATTTATATTTATCATATTAATGAATTATTATTTTATGTATATTGTATGATGTTATATCAGGACCCTGACGAAAAACAGTATTCTTGCTGATCAGGCTATCCTGTATAAATATATTTGAATAAATAAATAAATAAATAAATGTTATATATTTTGTGATATCCATCAGAATGAAAAAAGTAGCCCCCTAAAATAAAAATAAATTTAATTCCTGCATATTTGGGGGCACATGTTTCTTGTTCCGGGCCAGCAATTATCTTCCTCGTCTAGATTTTACTTGCCAAAATGGGCAACCAAGAGAAAAGGGTTAAATTTTCAGTATTGAAGGTTGAGTTAAAAGTATCTGTTCCCAAAAGATTATAACAATTAATTGTGAGAAATTGTCGCTGCAGAATAGTTACTGCACCTCTGGGATATCTTAATTTTTCTTTTCTGGGTTAATTTGCACTGGAAAATGAGCAACAGCAGTTTCATATTTTCTGGAGCAACCAGAGTTTCATATTTTCTTGAATTACAAGAGTTAAATTTTATTTACACGAGTTTCATACTTTCTTGAACAACAAGAGTTTCATATTTTTTTTCAAACGATAAGAGTTTCATATTTACTTGACCAAGAAGAGTTTCATATTTACTTGACCAAGAAGAGTTTCATATTTACTTGACCAAGAAGAGTTTCATATTTTCTCGGCAAAGAAGACTTTCATATTTTCTATCACTACAGCTCCATGTTTACATGGCTGAAAATGCAGATACATCATTCTATAATCTGTATACTTATCAGACAGAATAAAACAGGAAATAGCTGCTTGTTTCAACTCTTTAAAATGTCGGCTTCATTCAGGCTCTGATCAAACTAACAGCATATTTCATATTTTCTACTCACTACTCTCATATATTTACATGGCTATAACACATTTATCAATGAGAACAAATGTAATGTAAGTCAAATGTAACCAGAAATTTGTAACCTAGCAGTAATTTTAATCCGTGGTAAATCAAAGAAAGAACCTTTGTCAAAAGAAAATCAAAGATAGAAAGAGAAAAAGACCTTTATAATGTTTGCTACGTTCGGGAATTTATTGTTCTACAAAATCGCCTTTAGCTATCAAAGAGCCAGACAATCAAGGGACTTCTCCTCTGGAGAACGATCGTTTAACCTTTTTAGGAACCAAGTCACAAAAGAAGGGCATAAAGAATTGACATCACACTCTCCAATTCCCATAGTTTAGATCCTATAAATAACATTATATTATGTATGAAGTAACAGCTATCTGTAACAGTTATAAACTACATACATACATCCGGAGAGCCAAATATTTGTGACCTATATGTAATTTAGTGGGTTAAGGCAATCAAAGCTGAACATTATTACCACAAAGCCATACAAATGTATAAAACAAATACACCAACATATATTCTGTTAAACAGCTCGCATTGATTACCCTACTTTTACAGTGTAGCAGGGTCAATGAATGCCCCCCGCCCCCCCCCCCCCCCCAAAAAAAAAAAGAAAAAAGGAAGAGAGAGACAGAGAGACAGAGAAATGGTGGATTCTTACCTCCAGGAGACGATCAAGCTGGAAAAACTTGACGTGGAGTTCCTGGAAATTGTTGAGAAAGAGATCCCTCAGCCCCTTGTCATACATGATCTTGACTAGGACGGCGAATGCCTGCTCCTCAGGCATCTGAAATAGAATGGTGAAGTAAACATGAGACCGAGAATATGATATTGAAAAATTAAATGCACAGATAAAATCAATGAATGGATGAATAAATAAATAGCCAGATACCAGCCTTGTTACACAAGGGCCCCGTTGCAGAAAGAGATACAATCGATCGTAAGTTACAATTAATTGTAAGTCAGAAAATGTGTGCATTTCAACCCAACAGATTTGTGCATTTAGAACACATGATCTGACTTACAATCGATTTCTGTAACAGGGCCATGATCTTCACAAGGATGACAAAGCCTACTCCTAGGATATCTGAAATGGAATGTCAATTTGACATTTTCTCCTCTGGTGAAACAAAAATTTACATCAGAAATGTGTTTGTTGTCGTTGTTGTCGTTGTCATCATCGTCATCATCGTCATCATCATCAACATCATCATCATCATCGCCATCATCATCATCATTATAACAAATAATGGGGCAGTAAATTAACTTATTTATATTAATCGAACCAATGAACTTACATTTAGTATGACACAATAAAATAAAATGAGGAAGCAGCCAATCAAATTAATTCAAGTATATCAATTTTCAATGATAAGTGTTCAAAATTATATGATGATGTACTTACATGAAGCCAGAGGACGGCAGCCAGGAATGAGAGACCTTGTGTGTAGCCAACCTCATGATCGTACACAGAATAGGCCTGCAAAAAATAAAATGTCAATAATTCAATGTGAATTAACCTGTTAAAACAACTCAGTTTCATGTTATTGAAAACAGATTTTCCATAGACTTAAAGATCTTGCCCACGTTTTGTAAGCCAAATTTCAAAAGTTGCGAGATTATTGTCTCATATGAAAGAAAATGTAATTTAAGAGCTTGCCTGAAATCAATTAGGGCTTGAAAACTCCTTTTCGACGAGAAATACTGATTGTAAGAGCTCAAAATAATAAAAGGTTGGACCATCCTATTATTATGTGGGTGTTATATTATTCGTCCTCCATCTACTAACAAATCTTTGAGGCACTGTTACCTATGGATGCCATTTTCCTACAATGTTTTATATTTATGGACAATTATTTTCATTAAATTTGGAAGACAAGAAGAAGTATAAAATTCATTGAATTCACGCTGAAATAGCAATTTAAAAAAAAATGAAATACATAATGTAACTAATGGGAACTATGGGAAAAGTGAAATAACATACCGTATTTGTCGGTGTATTACCCGCACTTTTTTTCAAAAAAAAGAAAAAAAAAAGGGGGGGTGCGGTTAATACATGACCGTATTTTTTTTTTTTAGGGGTGCGGTTAATACACCGGAGCGGTTAATACACCGACAAATACGGTACTAATATAATTATAGGGCAAGCGAAGGAGGGAGAGGAAGGAAGAAGAAAATAAGAAAATAATTGACCTAGTTGTAGTCATGGGCCCCGTTGCAGAAAGAGATGCAATCGATTGTAAAGTTGCAATTAATTGTAAGTCTGATCATGTGACCAAATGCGCACATCTGATTGGTTCAAATGCGCAAATTTTCTGACTTAAAATTAATTGCAACTTTGCAATCGATTGCACCTCTTTCTGCAACGGGACCCATATCTCATTTGTTCTCAATGTTAAACTTTGCACTTAATATATTATTTTATATGAATATAGTTTTAACATTTACTGAAGAACAGATAAGAAGAATTTAGATAATGAATTTAGACAAAGAAAGAAAGAAACAAATTCATCAGATGAGATGAATGGGAAATAGAAAGGATGGCAAGAAAAAAAAAGTAGATAAGCAATAACTAGATGGATCTTCGACTGCGCGCAGTCGAAAATTATGCCTCCGCTATCACGCGATTTCAATTATTAAGCCCAAATTAACGGGCACTGAATTAATTTTGGTTTATTTTTCATATATTTTGAGTCCTGTGACCTTGACCATATGACCCCAAACTTTGATGGCTACATTGGCTCCCTAAGAAACATTCAGGTACCAAGTTTGATTGAAATCTGACATTCAGTGATTGAAATGTTGCCATTACAAGCCATTTTTGCATATATTGAGTCATGTGACCTTGACCTCATGACCCCCAAAATATAATCTGATCATTGCCACCCCAATATGTACACTCATACCAAGTTTTAAATTGATCTGTTAACCAGTTCTTGAGATATCGCGAGAACAAGGCATTTTTGCACATATATTGAGTCCTGTGACCTTGACCTTTGATCTTATGAACACCAAAATCTAATCAGATCATTGTCACCCCAATATGTACACTCAAGCCAAGTTTGAAGTTGATCCGTCAACCGGTTCTTGAGATATCGCGAGAACGAGGCCTTTTTGCATATATATTGAGTCCTGTGACCTTGACCTTTGACCTCATGACCCCTAAAATCTAATCAGATCATTGTCACCCCAATATGTACCCTCATACCAAGTTTGAAATTGATCAGTCAACCGGTTCTTGAGATATCGTGAGAACGAAAACGGGACGTACGTACGGACGTACGTACGGACGGACGGACGGACGTACGTACGGACGGACGGACAACCCGAAAACATAATGCCTCCGGCCACTTCGTTGGCGGAGGCATAAAAATAAGCTTGGCCTAGATGTGATCATGTCATACCTTGCTGATCTTGTACATGGCATCTTGACCTCCTTCGTT
Source organism: Echinarachnius parma (assembly GCA_037951105.1). Lineage (NCBI taxonomy): Eukaryota > Metazoa > Echinodermata > Echinoidea > Clypeasteroida > Echinarachniidae > Echinarachnius > Echinarachnius parma. Next base: position 88,515 of record JBAMJV010002435.1, read on the forward strand.
CTCGTTGTAAAACTTCTCATGCGCCGTGAAAGTCCTACTGATATCTCTCAGGATCACTTGTTCAGCAGGAGATTCCTGTCACAAGAAAAAAATGGAGATAGCGAAAATGTTAAAGCAATATTCAAGCTTTGCGCATAATAGATCTGTACTTTCAGGCTCTGTACATGTAGGTAAATCATGTAAGCTGTATAAAGCTGTATAAAGTATCAAGCTTTGTACAATATATTGATATTCATTGTGAAGAAAGAATATCAAGATCACTTGTTCAGCAGGAGATTCCAGTCAAAAACTGAAAAAAGGAGAGAAAAAAAACATCAAAGTGACATTCAAACTTGTACATCATCAAGCTAGATATTATTCATTCAATAGCCTTCTACATAAAATGTTCTATTGTTTTTCTTTAGCTCTATCATTCATTGAGGGCATGAATCTTGATTTCTAACCAATGCAATGCATTTTTGAGGATGCAAAAGCTACAATGCACCTTTAATCCTTCCAGAAGAAGAGGCAAGAAGGGGCATTACTAACGCTTTGGCTACTAACAACATCAAATTACAACAGACATGACATAACAATAACAAATGAAAGCAAAGTGAGAAGGAAAATAATTTTCCTGGGGGATGATATCTTCAACACTTGTGGGTGGTGAAGAGTGCTTAACCCCAAAACCATTTCACTGCATTAACTAGTCCACGGCACTGTCCATTTTTTTGTGATGATTCAATGTACATATCACCCTTTGGCTTCTTATACGGGACAAGGGTCCTTTCTTTGAAAAACTTTTCAAATACATGCATATATTATATGGCTGTTGAAAAGAGCTTCACCCAAAACATTTTCATCTTTAGAATCAATAAGTTCACAGTACTGTTCATTTATTTTCTGTATCCATGTATTTTTTTAAAAAGTCTCTCTTTCTCTGAAATTTACTTACAGATAACCTAATTAAACTTTCTCTTATTCAAGTATCTTTTAAAAAAAAGTTACAAGAAAGGGTGTAAACTCAAACTTTCTAATTCAAGTATTGACAACTTGAATATATTTGGCTATTGAAGAGCACTTCACCCCAAAACCTTTACACTGCATCAACAAGTTCACGCCACTGTTAATTTGTTGCTTTTTCCACGCATAAAGTTTTTTTAAAAGAAATTCTTTCTTGTCGTGAAGTTGACTTATTACAGATCAGATAATTGTCTTTCTTTAAAAAACTTACAAGAAGGGACTAACTAGAACTTTCTAATCCCAAGTAATGACAACATGAATATGTAACCGTTGAAGAGCACTTCACCCAGAAACCTTTACAGTTCATGCCATTTGTTGCTCTTTCCACGCATAAAGTATTTTTTTAAAGAAAGTCTTTCTTGCCTTGAAGTTTACACACTACAGATACGATAATAAGAACTTTCTCTCCTATTCACGTATCTCTAAAAAAGTTACAAGAATGGACAAACTGGAACTTTCTAATTCAAGTAATGACAACTTGAATATATTTGACCATTGAAGAGCACTTCACCCCAAAACCTTTACACTGCATCAACAAGTTCACGCCACTGTTAATTTGTTGCTTTTTCCACGCATAAAGTATTTTCTTAGAAAGTCTTGATTGTCGTGAAGTTTACTTACTACAGATAAGATAATGAGAACTTTCTTTCTTTAAAAAAACTTACAAGAAGGGACAATCTGGAACTTTCTAATTCAAGTATTAACAACTTGGCTATAGAAGGGGACTTACAAAACCTTTCCAACGCATCATCGAGTTCACGCCACTATCATTTGTTGCAATAGTTCCATATACTTAACACTCTAGCTACCGAATAGTGCCAGGGAATCATTAGTAAGCACCAATAATGTGCTCGTAGGTCTTAACAGAAGGGTTAATATTGCTACATTTCAGAGACCTAGATTTTTGTTTAATGACCTATTAAAATGGAAAGGCAATTACGACGATACACGCTAATGGTACAAAATGAAGAGGAATGACATATTATTTGGCGCATCTTAAACCCCGCTTTTTAAACATTATACTGTACAACTAATAAAAGTACACATTACAACTAATAAAAGTACTCTGCTTAGTTGCTGAAAAGAGCTTTTTGTCAGTTTCAATTTAAAAATTAATTGTCGTATCCATGGAAGTTACAATTTTCGTAGAAAAAATCCCCCTTTCTGTGAAGTAAACTTAAATTTGTTCAAAGGTTAATGAAAACTTTCTCACCATGCATTTCTCACAAAAACCAAACGTTTCCTGGAGCTACAAACCAAACTTTTCGAATTAGTTGAGCTGACCATGCAATAAGATTAATACAAACACACAAAAAGAAAATTATCTCTTGTGGAATAACAGAGAGAAACTTTCAAGTTGGATTTCAGGTTGCATTTCCGGCGCGTCCATTTGCAGTAATGGATTGCCAGCGTAAATTACGTTTCTAGATATCAATACTTTTGTTTACTTCTCCGCTCTGATATAAGAGCCCGTCAATTCTGATATAGACTAATTTGCACGGGCCAAATGAGGCAAACCAATCAGATGTCCTTCTACTGTGATAATGCTGCTACAGCAAGTGGCATAGCCAGAGACAGGTGGGATAAAGAAATCATATATGCCCAGCTCATAATTAGCACTGAACCATTGGCCCAGGAGCCACCAAATGTCACTTATGCCCAATCCCACTTGTGCCCAATGGGCAACCATGATTTACAAATTTGCTTTGTTTTTTCTATGGTTTTGAGACATCAAAAATTGAAAAGTCTCCATTTTCACTGATCAATGGGGCTACCTTAGGAAAAGAATAATTACAGTATAAGGAGTCTCATCTTATGATAAAACAAATCGTGGAGATGAGTCAATTCATAGTATCAAATCATAGATCAGTGCAATTCAATTTGCAGCTTGCCTGTTAAAAGTATGCAGATTTGAAATAAATCTTGTCAATAGCCGATATAAAATGCCCTCTTTTCACAGGATCTGATGGATTCAATTCCCATCTCCCCAAAGTGGGCATTGAGGGGGTAAGAATCCCCACAAGGAGGCAACTAGCCCCCTAGCAACTAGCAATGCACTTAATAACCAAAGGTGACTGACTGACTGAATGATGATGATGATGATGAACGAAATGAGACTCAGAGACTGGCATCTCTGGTAACCTCAATAATCCTCGAAATAGATCCAAATAAATGAAAAGGTTCAGGGAGATTTATCTAGATTTCAGAAGAAGAAAAAAATGGGAATCCATCCATAGGTACAGACACTATTACTATTATAATTTCAGTTTCCACTGTTAGAAGGTCAGTTTGTGAGAGAACGAAAGTTACTGTGACCATGAAACATAAATAACTGAGTATGTTTGCTACTAAAGATCAAAAATTAAAAGCGGACATAAGTGATGACCAAGAATTAATAAATACAAGTATAGCTACTAACCAGTAAGTTTCAGCAGTTTTTTTACATTTATATTTGACTTTCATTAACCAGTAAGTAAATTAGAATTGCTAGAAACTGACTGCCTCAAGAGCATTTTCTGTCAGATAAAGGACAGGGATGTCAGAAGTGAAAAATATTCCAAAACAATTAACCCTGATTTTCAGCAAGCAATAGTACCTCACAACCTCCACCCCTCCATTAATACAATAGAACAGTCCTGGTCAAACTAAACATATCCTTTGATGTGATTGGTCAATGAGGTTGAGACTTGACTGTCCAATGAGAGATAGGGCATCACTTAACCATAATCTAACCCTAGGACGTAATTTGTTAACACACTTGTATGTAAATATAGTACTTACATTGAATTGAATTGAATTGAATTTATTCGGCAAAATAAAATACAAAATGTTACAAAATAAATGTACATATCATATACAGATTAAAAGCCGGGACCTCGGTGAAGCAGCAGCTTGTAATTGAGGCCCCAATAAATAAGCATTTACAATAAAAACAACGAACAGATAGCAGTAACTTTATACATTATAACACAATCATACACATTCACACAGGATAGGAAAGAGGAGAGAAGGAGAAAGGGGAGAGATCTAGTCAGTCATGGATGACAGCTCATGAAATGCAAAGCGCTTAAATAAGGTTTTAAAACGAGTAAGAGTGGTGCTAGATTTGAGTTCATTACTAACAGAATTCCATTCATGTACACCTGTGAAGCTAATTGAATGGGTTCTGATTGTTAAGTGAGTAATGGGTTTGCGTAAGTTTTGACAATTACGAGTTGGATAGGTATGAAACAAGTCATTGGTTTTAAACATATTATTAAATATTTCTGGAAGAATACCTCTATGAAATTTATACATAAACATTAGAATATTGAATTTTACAAGATAAAACAATGGAAGAGTTTTCAATTGTACAAAAATAGGAAGAGTATGACTAATATATTGACTGTTTGAAATAATACGTATGGCACGTTTCTGGAGTAAAAATATCTTATTTGTGTGTACTCTATATGAGTTTCCCCATAATTATTTCATTACAGTAATTTAAGTGTGGTAAGATAATTGCATTATAAATATAAATCAATATCCTAGAAGGTAAAAAGTCTTTCAATTTATATAATACTCCAATTTAGAGGAAATATTGACAATATGATATTTCCAATCTAATGATTCATGAATAATGATACCTAAAAAATGTATTGACTCGGTTCTTTCTATTATAATATTATTTATAGTTATTGAATCAATATCATGTGGAATTTTTCTAGTCTTAGAACGAAATATAATATATTTGGTCTTAGTGAAATTTAAAAACAACTTATTACATTTAAACCAGTCATTAAGCTTATTTAATTCTTGATTCATAATAGAAATTACCAAGGAAACATTTTTATTTGAATACAACACAACTGTATCATCAGCAAAAAGTGAAAATTTTAACAATTTAGAGGAATTAATAATATCATTTACATAAATCAAGAATAAGAGAGGTCCTAGTACAGAACCTTGCGGTACTCCAATATCTACATTTGCAAATATTCAGATTCGACACCATCTACCACCACATATTGTTTTCTATTCAACAAATAATTTTGGAACCACTGTAAGGGTAAACCCCTTAGTCCATAAAAATTTAATTTTTTAAGAAGAATATGGTGGTCGATGGTGTCAAACGCCTTTGATAAATCCATAAAAACCCCACAGCAAAAATGTCCCTTGTCCATATTTTGTAAGATATGATCAGTAAAATTGATTACGCTTAAAGAGGTGGAATGATTTTTACGGAATCCAAATTGTTCAGGAATTAATATATGATTTTTAGTCAAAAAGTCATAGAGTCTATCATACATTAATCTTTCTAATAATTTCGAAAAAATTGAAAGGAGTGCAATTGGTCTATAATTTACAATATTTTCTGGATCATCTTTTTTTTAAAGAGGAATAATTTTTGCAATCTTCAATTTGTCAGGAACAACGCCAGAGCTTAGTGACTTATTAAAAATATCACATAATGGATGTACAAAATAATGAATACATTCTTTAACTACTCGAGGTGAGATATCATCAGGTCCACATGCTTTTGATACTTTAATTAAGGAAGACATTTTAACAATTTCATTAATAAATGTAGGTTTCACAAAAAAAGACAACGAGTTTGGATTCAACAAATAATCAGCAAATGAATTATTTGAGCTTGATAGCGAGTTCAAAAGATGTTTTCCCACATTTACAAAATAAGAATTAAAGTGTTTTACTATGTCACATCTTGAGTTTAATTTTAAATCACCAAAATACATATTTTTAGGAAGAAGATTATATTTTTTGTTTCCGAGAATATCATTTATTTGACTCCCAAGTTTTTTTCATATCACCTTGTATTGCAATGAATATATTTTTATAATATTCAGATTTAGAACAACGTATAATATTTGTTAGTATATTTTTATATTTTTTATACTTTGTTACATTTTGAATACTTGGTATTTTCAATTGCTTTTTATACAATATATTTTTACGCTTTATAGATTGAAATATAGCTTTTGTAATCCATGGATTCTTAATCTTACTTTTTTTCTTATTCTTAACATTTTTTAAAGGGAAACATTTATTGTATATATCAAAAAATGTTAAGAAAAACATATCATAACATTTGTTTGTATCATCACAATTATAAACACTAGACCAATCAGTTGAAATCAATGATTGCTTAAATAATAATATGTTGGATTCAGTAATAACACGTTTTTGTAAGTTCTGTTTATTTTGGGATGTATTCACACTATAATTTCTAGAATTTCTTAAAATACTAAATATTGGAAAATGGTCAGAAAGATCATCATAAAGAATTCCTGAATAATTTTTCTTTTTTATTGTATTCATATAAATATTGTCTATCAAGGAAGCTCTATTTAATGAAATTCGAGTTGGTTTATCTATTAAAGGATACATACAATATGAATACATCATATCTAAAAATTCATTAGTTTTTGTGTGAGTACCATAACTTAGTAAATTTATATTAAAGTCTCCTAACAAATATACATCTTTCTTTTCACGTTCCAATATTTGAAATAAATCCATCATTTTTTCAGTAAAACGGGTGATATCAGTGTTCGGTGGACGATAAATACATGCTACAATAATTGACTTACTATTCTCTTTAATTTCAACAAAAATCATTTCATAGTTACTCGTAGTACAAGACAAATCATTTCGCACAGTATATTGAATATCACTATTTACATATAAAGCAACACCACCGCCTATTTTTTCTGTTCTGCATACATGAGCGAGAGAATAGTTGGGAATATTGTACATGTTTACATTTGTATTTGAATTAAACCAAGTCTCAGATATAGCCATTATGTCAAAGTTAAATTCAAGGGATGAAATTAATATTTTAAATTGATCAAAGTGTTTCTGAAGACTTCTTGCATTAAGATGAAATAAGGAAAAGTGTTGTGGTTCATAATTACTATATTTCTCACTAAATTCTTCACTAAACATATATTGGCATGTATTATTTAAATCAAAATTATCTTGAACAGCAAACGGGTCTTCATTATCCTCTAGTAAATTTTGTTTAATGGAATTAATAGTAAGTGGGTTTATTTTTAAGGATTGAAATCTATTCATATCTATTTGTTTGGACAAGTGAAAAAAACAATATACTGTCAAATAAAATTCTTCATCATCTATTATATGGTTGAATGGTAAAATATCTGAAACACAGTTTATACAAAGCCATGACTGAGTGGAAGAGAAAGAATTACAATTCACGCACACACACATTCACACTGCTATACAGCAAATAATCAAAACCTTAGCAATACAATACTAAAGCATATAGAATTGTACAGTGTTAAAATACAAAAATAAAAAGTTAAGTGGTGATTTTGGATCAAAAAGAAAAGTCAAGTGTTATTTAATAATGTTCTATATGAGACAGGAGTTCAGTAAATATAGTCTTGTCTGATTGGTTGATTTCAAGTTTTGAGGTTTATTAAATGGGTGGGAGATGATCAAATTATGATAAGATCATAAGGATATATCTTTCTAAATTTAGGGGACGGGCATTAATTTGATACTGTGGAGATAACATCAGCAGTTGAACGGAATATTACAGATGAAGTGTTGGTTAGTAAGAACTACATGTATATAGTTTGTAGATCAAAATAGATCAATTCATTGTGGACATTTATTATGAGGATTACATTACGCATGTATTTGCTGCGCTTCATTGTACAATGAACAAAGTGTACATGAGGTTACGAGACAGCAATCGAGTCTACGATGTTCATATATTATGTATAATGTATTGTATTCTGTACTATAATGCACAGCGCCCTAAACCTCATGTACTCCGCCCTAAAGCCCAGGCTATGAATATCTCACTCACTTCCCCTTCGCGTTGCCAATTTAGGGAGTAACCAGTCTCGAGCAGCAGCTCCAGACGCCTGTCCGTCTCATGTCAGGATGCGACACAACCCCGATCATGACGCAAGTAGTCCCCAAAAAACCACAGCGGCTCGGCCCGAGCAACGAGCACATCCTTTTTGGTCCCAGAACAAGACAATTTCTTATTTTGTACCGCTTCCCTTCTCTTAATTCATTTCTAAATCGGACATGTATGCCTAAATATATCCCTCGAAAATGATTCACTCTTTAAAACATTTTGGAATCTGACTCAATGAGGCTGGATTCAATCTAAATGGAAGGCGTTGATTAGCTCTAACCCACAACAATCCTATTCTAAATTGGACAGAGCTAAAAATACTTACAGAAAATGATTCCTTCAGTATCACTTACTCTTATGATTCATTCATATAGAGAGTATGCGATTTCATATTTAAAAGAAGGTCAAGTTTTAATTGCATTCAATTATATGTCAATATTAATTAGATATTTTAATTTGAATGAATATAAATATTACTTTAACATACACATAACATTCATAACAAATGACCATGTGGAAATAGAATAAAAAGGCCTTAATGTTTTGACCCCTCTTCATTATAACCAAATGTGTTTAGCAAAGTGCTATTGCCCCCTCCCCCAACTACATAATACCTGAAATTGCCATTTCCCCCAATTTCAAACTTGACGACCAATACACCCCCAACTTTAATCATATGACCCAAGGCCTCAAATTCTGATTTTGCTTGGTGATGAAATGTGAGTAGACCAAATGGGTGTAGTCCAAGAGGCAAGTTACATTAAAAAAATATAATAAAACAATAACACTATTCTTTTGTTGCCCTCCTCAAGAGAATCATTGTGCTCCTCCCCACTTCCCCTTCCCTCATCAAACAGTTCCCCCCCCCCTCTACAAACACACACACACTAGCCCCTCCCTCCCTCTACACGGGCCCCTCCTTTTCCTTACCCCCTCCCCCGCCTTTTCCCCTTCCCCATCCCCCCTATCCTCTTCATACCCTACCTAGATACCCCTCCCCTTTCCCTTCCCCTTCCCCCGCCTTTTCCCCTTCCCCATCCCCCTTCTTCCCTCCTCCTTGTCCCCCTCCCCCACCCTATCCTGTTCCCCTTCCCCTCCCTCCCCTTCCCCCTATCCTCCTCATACCCTACCTAGATACCACTCCCCTTTCCCTTCCCCCTACCCCGCCTTTTCCCCTTCCCCATCCCCTTCTTCCCTCCTCCTTGTCCCCCTCCCCCACCCTATCCTGTTCCCCTTCCCCTCCCTCCCCTTCCCCCTATCCTCCTCATACCCTACCTAGATACCACTCCCCTTTCCCTTCCCCCTCCCCCGCCTTTTCCCCTTCCCCATCCCCTTCTTCCCTCCTCCTTGTCCCCCTCCCCCACCCTATCCTGTTCCCCTTCCCCTCCCTTCCAATTCCCCCTATCCTCCTCATACCCTACCATGATACCCCTCCCCTTTCCCTTCCCCCTACCCCTTCCCCATCCCCTTCTTCCCTCCTCCTTGTCCCCCTCCCCCACCCTATCCTGTTCCCCTTCCCCTCCCTCCCAATTCCCCCTATCCTCCTCATACCCTACCTATATACCCCTCCCCTTTCCCTTCCCCCTCCCCCGCCTTTTCCCCTTCCCCATCCCCTTCTTCCCTCCTCCTTGTCCCCCTCCCCCACCCTATCCTGTTCCCCTTCCCCTCCCTCCCAATTCCCCCTATCCTCCTCATACCCTACCTATATACCCCTCCCCTTTCCCTTCCCCCTCCCCCGCCTTTTCCCCTTCCCCATCCCCTTCTTTCCTCCTCCTTGTCCCCCTCCCCCACCCTATCCTGTTCCCCTTCCCCTCCCTCCCCTTCCCCCTATCCTCCTCATACCCTACCTAGATACCCCTCCCCTTTCCCTTCCCCCTCCCCCGCCTTTGCCCCTTCCCCATCCCCCTTCTTCCCTCCTCCTTGTCCCCCTCCCCCACCCTATCCTGTTCCCCTTCCCCTCCCTCCCCATCCCTATATCCTCCTCATACCCTACCTAGATACCCCTCCCCTTCCTCTTCCCCTACCATTATTGGTTGGCCCTGGCTATTTATATAATGCCCCTAAATGTCCACAAGTGTAAACCGGATCAAACCATCTTAGCCTTTAATATGAATCATAGTACACATCCCCTTTAACTTGAACGTGACTTCAATCCTTATTAGGGCTGGGTGATTAAGTGCTTTTTCAATCAGAGGATTAGTGCAAATAGATTAAATGAGAACTTGAGTTTGAAATGAAATATTAATTTTATTAGCAAGACGTACATGTAGTGCTGACTATATTTGGATTGGACTATAGTTTGCTGCATATTTTCAGATTTCACACAAAGAAAGTTCAATTATATTTTAAATACATTTAACCTGTTTCCTTTGAGATTCTAAAATCCCCATAGATTTTGTACATAGCCCACCAGGTTCCCATATAAAAGGAAAGGGTGAAGTACAAAGCTATGCAGAGAGCATAGATCCTTTAATGAATTACCTCAATAAATTAAAACAATAAAAAGCCTTAAAGCCGGGATGCCTGTAAAGTGTCTAACTCCACGAAAATTACTTGGAGCTTCCTCGTTTCTCTTCTTCTGTGTTGTTTAGCTTATGGTAAGAGAAGAATAAAATAGGGTTAGATTTTTTCAAATGCCCCTTTAGTATTATCATTCAGCTCAAGAGCGTTAATGAACGGTCATAAACATCATACAGCAATTCGTTGTAAAAGCCAACGCATATTTTTGCTTTTTTAACCAGGAAAGCAGTGTTCTTTTTCAATGAAACTTTCACATAAAATTCACACATCATTCGGACATATCTTACAATGGTTTTGGTACAGGATTGAAGTCTCAAATGTCATTTTGGGCAATATCTGACACTTTACAGGTGCACCTTTAATGCCTTTTTTTAGCTGAATAGCGATACAATAACTTAATTTGATTAATTATATTGGACTTGCCAATGGCAATGCCTTATTTTGTCCCTTTTTTATAATTGTTGTTTTTGCTTTTGTTGCTTTGTTTTTAGTTCTGAAGCTAAAGCTGATGAGAGTAAATTAAAATCCAGTCTGACATCATAAGTCAATCCTGTCAAGAACAGTCTATAGCAGGCAACCTGCTTATACTGGCCATCACAAGTGATGCCCTACAGAGTAAAACAATGTTATAGAACCTGTCTTTAGAGGTCACCTGTCTACAGTGGCCAATTTTCTTTATTCCATTTTAATAGGTGGTCACTATAGAGTACAGAAGCTATGACGTCATAAAAATCTATTTTTAGAATTTCTCAATTTGAACTTCATTTTCCGAGAGAACATCAAAAATAATGTCCAAATGTCGAAAATCAAGTATTGGCTGAAATATGCCCATCCGAATGATTTTTTTTCCCAATAGGCAATCAGTGTTATAGTGCTCTGGTTCATAACTTTATGAACCAGAGCACTATAACACTGATGCCCATTGAAGTAAAATTAATTCGGATGGGCATATCTCAGGCAGTACTAAACATATTCAATTGATTTTTCGACATTTGGACATTATTTTTTATGCTCTTTCAGAAAATGAAGTTCAAATTTGACAATTCTAAAAATAGATTTTTGATGACGTCACACTTCACCATTCTATACACCGGTTTGACTGTACATGTAATTCAAACTATGGAGGCAAAAAGTTGAACTCTAGACAACTCTTTAACAAGCCCTTTAGAGTGTATGACCTGATTCTGTGACTCATATTTGCTCACACTATCACTTCTCTCCCTGCCCCTACTACCCCCCTCAGTAAATGGGACAGTCTGCTCGGCTTTCGTCCTGCCAGCCTCTCTCAGTGACAGTTAGCATGCATTACACATGAAGTCTGTGCAGGGTCCGTGCATCAAACCTTAACCTGGCTAGCTTTTTTCTTTTCTTCTCCTATCTACCCATTGGACAGTGCCACAGTGGTTCATATGTTGGACTACCTCACAAGCTGATGGACTTCTACTTTTTTAACTTTCTGGCCAGCTGGAAAATATTACTCTTTTATATTGTGATTTGCTAAAGCCAATGTGGATATATACTAAATGGAATTTTCATATTTTAAAATGGTGAGTCTGATACAATATAAAAGCACAACTTATTTTTAGGTAGAGATATTTCTGTACAACTATTTTTTGTATAACTATTAATGTCCTTTAAGAAATTATTTTACACCTCTGACTATCAAAATGAGGAACAAATTTGAGTTTCTGCACAGCTTTTTTTTGTTGTTTCTTTTTTAAAATTCCCATATTTTCTATTTATTAAAAAAAAATTGAAACCAAACCATTGTAATATAGAAAGTCTCCGTCATATTAGTTTTCCTTTGTATCAGGGAATAAGCTAAAAATTAGCTTTGGGCCACCAAATTGCATTGATGCTTAATTCTACTGGCCCAAAAGGGGCAACTAAACTAAATATTACAGAACTGTGTAGGTTTTCCTTGTTTTGGCCACCAGATCCAGGTTTCCAGGCACTAGAATTTGATAAACGCTCGTTTTTATTTGCCCGACTGGGCTGGGTCACTATGACAAAAAGTTAATTTCTAGCATCGCTCTGAGCTTGAACTATATAGTATACAGTAATCATATTTCTTTGTAAAAGTTCTGAAAAAAACATTATCCCACTCACAAGAAAAAATGTCTATTATAAAAAATAAAAGTGATACTGTCACCTTGTAAGTTGTACCCTTGAGCCATCTCTGTCAGACAGTTTCTATATGTAATTTTTAGTATGCAATAAGAGTCGTTAAGACTCACAATGATGCTAGCACTAAGTGCCTTTGGGGTAATTTGTGGTGCGGTTCGTGCCCAAACTAACAACTTAATGTAATACTTATAACAGTCAAACATTAAACACTGCATGATCAGTCAAGAAATTTATTCTATTTTGAGGTGCAATTATACTGGCATTAGCAGAGCTGCCATGATGAGGTGCATCAAGCATTAATTTTGAAGGAATAAATTCCTGCCAGGTACCCATTCACTACACCTGGGTTGAGAGAGAGACAATGCTGGGTTGAGAGAGAGACAATGTTGGGTTAGAGTGAGAAGGGCGTTAGTCAATTTTGGGCTAAATTGAGTAACGCATATATGATACCCGTCTTGTAGGCAAACGTCACCCCTATGTGATGAAAAATTTCCAGGTAACTTGTCCAAGTATTTTGGAGAATGTTCATCAAGTATCGAAGCTCTAGAGCTACATTTGGTTTCTACATGGCTTTCAAACTTTAAACAGGATTATCTCAGAAGTACAAAAGGCAAATAAGCATGGTCCCCTCTTTTTTTAAAACCTGACAAATTGTAGATAAAGTACAGGTATGTGAATCTTGTCTGAAGGGAATTGCAAACCAGGGCCCCATTTCATAAAATTGTTGCAATTGTTACAAATGTCCAATTATTGCAACTAGAAGGTCAACAGCCAGCAGCATGGAGCATTGTACCTGTTGCAATTGACACTAACAGCAATTGCAAAAATATAGCTACATCTCTAGAATGGACCTAATGTGGTCATTAGAAAAACACATCAATGTGTCATATTTTATTAAAGGGCAATGAAACTATGGCTTTCGGCTATTATTATCGTTTAGAGGGTGAACAGACATTTTATTCGATACATAACTTGGCAATTTTGGCCTCCTGGATTCCATGAAATCCTTACGTGAACATACCCACATTTTACTAATTCTTACGGCGGCAAAAGGTGATGGGAGCGGCCATGTTCTTGTACTTGCCCGACATGCTTTGCAAACTATGACGAGTGCGCTACGGGCCTAACAAAAAGCTTTTCACTGATTTACAGACTCGTCAAAGCATCTACAAGTATTCAGACAATGGTAACAATAGGTCCTATTGAAATGCATTAGTGCATATCACTGACCATAAGTCCGCACACACCTAATAATGGCGGCCTCCAGTGTTCGCATGAATAGTGGTAAGCCCGATAGAGTTTTCACATTATTTCTCCCAAAGTAGAAATCTGAGTCGGAGTTATGTTATATATACTCCGCAAAAAAAGAAACTGGACACTTGTATGAGACCAAATATTTCGTATTCATTAACGATAAAATATATGATATTGTATAACAAATTAAAGATAAAATTACCCTCTTCAATATTCGCATGAAATCCAGATGAAATCATTCATGCATGACTTGTCACAGTCAATTAACCACACCAAGGTCTGTTTTCAAAAATAGCAAAAATGGAACATCCACTCAACCATATAAATGTTGATAAGCATAATGTAAAACGCTATATTCATGAGATGGCATAATATTTCATTACAAATGTGATCTTTTCTATCTTCATCTCAATAAAAAGTATAAATGAAGACAAATTGTGAACGTTATAGGTGTTATTTTCATCCAAAAGTAACAAAATGGGGAATTCCATGGCAAAGCTTTATTAGTCAAAACCATAGTTTGTGCCCTTATTTCAGCATGAAAATGGTATAAATTCTTCTCAAGAATTATACCGTAGTCCAAAGATCTTCAAAAGCTGAAGTCACCCTTGGTCAAACAGTTGGGCAGTCTTTAACATTACATTTCTCTCGGTAAATATGGTTAAAATTGCAGGGGACACATGAAATAGACAAGCTTCATGCCTGTAATACAGACCAGTATGATAATGCTCTCATAACCTGGCCCTGTTTTATTGACAAATTTGTATTTCCAGAGTTTGTTCATAACAATAAAGTTGAATAATGTCATAATTTACTTGCCCCGCTCATCTTGTTTTAAGTGAAACGCTCACTATCACTTCAGTCGAATGGTGTGGTCCTCCATTGTTTTGCTATTTTTGAAAACAGACCTTTCTAGTGTTAATTGACCATGGCATTTCATGCATGAACGATTACACCTTTAAGTTATACCCTCCATGTAGAGGACTAAATTCCCTTTAATTTGATATATGATCATGTACACTTTATCGTACATTAATATGAAATATTTAAACTTACACAAGTGTCCAGTTTCTTTTTTTGCGGAGTATATAATAAAAAGGCATATTACGATATATCAAGTAGGATAAACTCTATTCTTGAGTTGCATTGCCCTTTAATGTATCGTGATTAAAAAAGAAGAAAAAAAAGTAAAAAAGTAAAAAAGTAAAAAGGGGGATGGCAAACCTGGAAGGATTCTAAATCTGTATACATCTCATAATATACAGAAATACTGCATCTTCTGTGGAGTGTGAACACCCTTAGAATCAACCTAATGTGGTCATTAGAAAATACATTAATGTGTCCAATTGTATTAATGTATTGATTTAACAAGAACTGGTCGTTAGAAAAACCATCAGCTGCAGTGATTTAAGGCGGTCAGGTCATTCACATTCGTTGATAATTATTCCGTACTTTGTTGCACGTAATGAGCACAATGTGTCCCAAAAGGAAGCCTGGTTTTAAATATAGACAATGTTCTTGGCAGCCGCACTAAAATGAATGCATCGGACTAGGACTGGCAACCTGACGGAAGGAAGCAGGAACTGGGCTACCTGCAAACTTCCAGACAACAAATAGCTCTCGATATAAAAATAGATCATTATATTTTAGGGAACTTCCTTTTAAAAATATACACCAATTTCGCTTTATTATGCTTTGTCACCAAGTGCTTATAATAACTCATTTGTTCCTAAATTAAATTCTTTTCTTTATAAGATGACTAGTTGCCTGATAATATAGTTAACACATCTAAAGAAGTATTTACAAGAAAACATTACCCCTATAATATTTGCAAAGAAAAGCATTTTTTATATGTAATTTTTAAAAAGGACATTCTCTTCTTCTTCTTTTTTTTTTTGGGGGGGGGGGGGGGGGGGGGAGGGGGAAATTTGTATAATATTCAATGTTTAAATTGCCATAAATTTAAATAAAAAGAATATACATTGTAAATGATAATGGTATGCAGGTACCTATTGATATTTGATCATTACTTGTGTATACATTATACATTATATGAAGTGAAACGTGTTGGCTGATACATTTATCCTGAACTTGTTAAACACTTACATATGTATGTACCAAAGGCAGCGAAAAATCATGAATTTTCTCCAGACTAGTTATGATTTACGAGATGAAATTGGAATTATACATATTTATGGCTTGTTCAGCATCTATATGTAGGTCTGCTGCCAGATGCAGTGAAAATTTCTTGAGTGATTCCCCATATTCCCCAAATGCTCTTTCTTTCTTTCTTTCTTTCAGGAGAAATATCACTTATCAACAATGCAGGAATTAATTTTTAATTTTAGGGGAATACCAATCTGATGGATATTCAGAAATTGTTCACATAATACCCTAGAAGGTAATTTTAGGGGCAACCTACTGATTTCAGGGGGCTATCTTGAAAATACGGGGGCAAAATTGGCTTCAGGGCAATTCCAAGCAAACATTGACATAACCACTGATTTTTCAAATTCGTTGTACCATAACAAATTTGGTATCAAATGAAAGCTAAAAGATTGAACTTTCCAAAAATGTATTTTGTTTTTGAAAAAAAAAAGTGTAAACTATTATTTTATTGTTAATATATAGCATAAATTAATTTTCAGTTATTTTCACAAAACATTCAATTAAATATTAAGCATAAAAGAACTGCGAAAAGGAGTATTCATGAAATTTTATTTCAGTGTTGATAGGATCATTGCTTCAATTTTTCAGATAAATATCAATTTCGTCATTTTCGCTCTTCGTTCCGCTTCAGTGACTGTCTTATTTACAATCATTAATATGTCACGGCGTTACACTAAAAACATATATTTTTAATATTTCTGGAAAAATATGAATGGGAATGAAATAATTTTTTGTTTTCTCTGTATTAGCCCATAGGGCTATAATATGCATGCTGAATAGCAGCATTATCTTTTACCACTTATTAATATAATCAATATCAATTTGGTCACGGCGTTACGTTTTGTGTAACGCCGTGACGCATTGCTCATGCTATAATTATATGAATAGGGTCAGTTGATAATGTTTCCATCTCAAAGTTACCCGAGTCATGTATGTGTATGGGTTGTATGTCCGTCTGTCTGTATGTGCATCTGTACATCAGTGTTCTTTTTTTTGCAATATCTCAAGAATCGTTGGATGGATTTCGTTCAAACTTTGTACAATCCATGTATTTAGAGGTACGAATTATTGGATATGATTTTGGTCCATGAGGTCAAAGGTCAAAGGTCACATAGCTAACAAATATGCAAAAATTATATTATTATCAAGATAGTTTGAGAATCCTTGAAGGATAACATGATAATAATACTGGTATGCGTCCAGTGAAGTATATGACCTGATTAGGGAATGGGGTCATGGGAGGTCATAGGTCAAAAGGTCAAAATATTGTTGTTGTTTTTTGTTCTCACAATTAAGTTCCAGAATCAATGTTAGAAAGAGTACTGTAGGTAAAAGACAATTTTCTGAAACTGTTCGGGGCACAGGTCAAAGGTCACTCGGATAATTACCTATTCAAAAACAAACATTTACTAACTCTGAAATCATGTTACATGAAACAAATCACTTGCAAATATGCAATGTGCAGACCAAAAATTAAACATTTGTATGTTATTTTGAGAAACAAGGTCAAAGGTCAGATGTCAAAGGTCTCATATTTCATTGTTACATTTAAGTATGTATTTTGGTTTTAATATTTGATGGTTCCATTAACTAACTTCTGAAATAGATAAGAATTTCAATTATGTCCTAAAAGATTTTTTGATCAATAGAGGGCGCTGTGCTGCAAATTTTTGTCATGCGGATGATCATTTAATAGCATCTTGGTTATATCACCCATTCATCTAGTTCTTTATTGATTCTGGATCACTACATTAAAATTATATCATATTATTCATCTCTTTAATATCTCCCATATATATAACATGTACAATTCAGAGGTCACGGCGTTACAGTCACGGCATTACAGTGCATAGATACATTTATGATATCATATTTACTATGAGCATTGGATTTTTTCTACATTTTTATTTGGATGTTCTAGCTTGATGTCTAATACAAAGAATCAATGTGACAAAAGTGCAAAATGTTCCTGTAGTTCACAGAGTTTACTTAGTTTCTTAGCATGTAAGAAACCCATGTCTTTTTGCCGTCACGGTGTTACGGCAGATATTGATATTCATAATTAATAATTTATTGGGAATTTTGGTTTTCTTGCCTATTGTAAATTATTGGTAGGATAGTGGTTACAGATGCATATCAAAAGTTGGTTCTAGATATTTAGATTTTATGAGTTATTTGGACTTTCATTGTGAGAAACACCCTCTGACCGTCACGGCGTTTGCTTGGAATTGCCCTTCAGTCCCCGTATATTTCCTACCCTGCTTATCAACATCTATAGACCTACTGGCTGATGCAGTAAAAAAATGACATTCATGTATGAGTGATACATAGAATCCCCTTCCTCAAATTTTGACTTTTCAGTTTCCTAAAGATAGGGGAGGGGAGGGGTGGGTCGTGGGTGGGGGCATTTGAGATCTACCGGCAGATCTATGCAGCAAAAAAAAGTCATGAATAAATCCAAGAAAATGCCACATTGGATTGGGGGTTCAGATTTATATCTATAATTGGCAGATGGATTTTTATTCAAGATTAAACATTACTCTTTCTATAAATCTTCCTTGTTTTCACTCTGGGTACATATAGAATGGGAAATTACACATATCCACAGATTGTTAAAACATTTTCCTTCTGGTGAATGCAGTAAAATATCTTGTGACTGAATTTCAGAATCATACTGTATTCCTCTTATCGTTGGTTGAGAAAGAGAAGGGCACTAAGTCACTTTTTGTACTTTGGAGATAATCATACATGTTTGAAGTTTGAAAGCCATGTCGAAACCTATGTAGCTCTCTTTTATTGTTGATTAAAGGAACTACAGCGTCTAGATGGCCTAATTTTCACAATTCTGCTCTCTCTATGTAATTTTTCCCAAAGAAAAAGAATTTGGCAGTCATTTCTCATGAAATCAATAAATTTTGGGGTAATTAGTAAATATCTAATTGTCCTGGGAACGCCCCTTTTAAATCGCCAAAATGTGCCGTCATCTAAAGAACAGACTAATGAACTAAATTCTGTAGATGACGCGTCATGACCTAAGCCAATGAATTGTCAATCACATGTCGATCACGCTGCCGATTCCAGACCCTAAATGTGGGTGGGGGCGTAAACTGGCTGCTAAGTGAGATTTGGCATCAGAAAACTAACTATCTTAAATCACTACTGTGTTTATTTTCATGGATTTTTTTTCGGCAGACCTATGTTTCAAGTCATCAACTATGGAATAAGTGTCAAAGTACGTTGTATTCTTTAGGTCCTTTAATATTCCCCAAATAAGGAATATTTGTTTAACTGAACATTTCACATCACATAGAAGAAGCTCTGACCTACAGGATTGCATGATTAACTCAATTTAGCAAAAAAGTTGACTAAACACCCTTCTCACACAAACGCAAAATAATGTCTCTCTCCAACTTCCCCGACTCTTGGTTCAGGAGTGGGGGTTATGGCACTGTAGGTTCACAGCATGTTCAACATAGGCTGACAGACAAGACAGATGCAGTGAAAGATCTCATGAATGAATTAAAGGGGGATAGCCATTCTTCAGCTTCCTCTATAATTTCCTGGAACCTTACATGGCTCTCTGGGAGGGAAAAGTTCAAGAACTCTCAAGTGAACTCTGCCGACACTTCAGTGTCACTGGGGTGTGTATAAATAGCATCAAGTTCCTCAGGAAATACTTTAAAGGCACACACACACTTTTGCATAGTTTGAAAACATTTACAACACTTTAATGAATATCGAGTTCCCCATTAATGTTTCAAACTTTTAAGGTATATTCTAATACTTGAAGCACACTACAGAAGTTCAGATTTTTAATAAGACTTCTATTGAAAACACTTTATGGAACATCCAGTTCATAAGGAATCTTTCAAAGGCCCATCTAGTCTTTTTTTTTTTTTGACATAAATTTGATGGGCCTTTAAATTTACATTTACGGTTATTTTACATAAATGAAAATAGAAGCATCAATAAGTTCCCGTGCGTGTTTAAACTTAAAGCTACATTTCTAACTTCTAACTGCATCAATTTATACAGGAAGCACTCCAATTGACAATAAGTTCTACATGAATCTTTTAAGGACCATCTATTATATTAATACGGTAAGCTTCAACCCCCGAAATGGTTCCCACTCGAGATATCCTCACCCCGAGGATTCGGCGATTTCCCGACCGTCGCGATCGAAGGATATACGTTTTGCGGAGGACAATAAGGCATTCCCGAGTCGCTCCCGCCCCGTGGTCGTCGTCGAGATCGAAAAAAGGGAAAGTCAGCAATGTCAATTGCCTGTTTAAGACGCCGAGCATTGACTAACGATTTATCGCCGTAAAAGTATGTGTAAGAATATAAATTGGAGTAGATAAAACAAATAATATATCGATAAACCATTTTAGATATAACACGTTGCGAAACTACCCAGGTTTTGATAAATATCAATATTTATATTACGCGGATGGTATGGTAATGATCGCTATTGCCGATTGGCATCGTGTTTGTAAGTGCATCGACGACAAAATGCGACAACTTCAATTTAGCTGCGGTTATACAACGCGCAATGGCTGTACAGCCGTGTATACACGTCGCGCAGTCATCTAATTACCCCACCGAACCGTAGTTTATTTGCATAGCTCACTGACCTGCTGACCATCGTCTCTGGTCACTAACTTTCTCATTCGCCCACCGTACACGATACTATAATTGCGCCAGCTGGTGGTAAGATGTTAGCAAGAACACGAACATAGTGTACTGTATCTAATTTAATACAAGCGGAACAAATTATCGGGGGGGGGGGGGGTAGAATGGATGGGGGAGGTATCTGCTCATGTAGTATGCAAATGCATGTATAGGCCTACGGCTACTATTCCTTTCAAGGGAATATATCATCGGGTTTCACAAGAATATAAACAAAGGTATACGCGGGAGAACTTAGTTTGGATATGAAACGTGTATAGGGACACGACGGGTTATGTGTCATACAGGCAATTGGAGCCGCGGGGAGGGGGGGGGGGGGGGGGAGCGGCGAAGCTACTTTATTAGCAAGAACACGAACATAGTGTATTGTATCTTAATACAAGCGGAACATATTATGGATCATATGAAATATGGGGGATAACTGAATAACTTTGCGTGGGTACTAAACCATCATGATTTTGTTATGCATTGGCCGGATGTATCGTTGGACGGGGCCCCGACGGGTTGTGGGGCGGGATTGAGTCTCCCGAGTCTATTTTGTCTTACTATTTAAATGATGACTGTGGGATATTTAGTAAAGTTTTAAAGTGTTGTTATGTCATCATCGTCTTTGTCTCTTAAAAACCCGCGGATTTCCGCGGGTACAGCTAGTTTTATATGATTTTAATAGCATCCTCTATTATTGTCAATACTTCAATAGAAATAATGTTCATGAGGAACATTTTAAGTAAGGACCATTATGTTTTAACCGCACTTCAATGAACGTGCTTATAAGTTCCCGGCACACATTTTAAAAGCCCACTTACTTCTTTTAAATCCTTTATACTGTTGAAAACACTTCCTTGGAGATCATGTTTCTGAGTAAAGCTTTTAAAGTCGCATTCACACTTTTGCTGCATATTAATATTGCCTTATCAATGAAAGCACTTAAATGTGCAAATAGCTCCTGGGAAATGTTTCAAGGACCCATCTAGGATTTTGCACCTTCAGATATTGAAAGTTACTTAGAGGCACGGATTTTCCGTTTCAAAAAAAGGCCTTTTCCGTTTCAGAAAATCGGGAATTCCGTTTTTACCTGCCTGAAAAACGGAAATTCCGTTTTGCCATAGACTTTGTACATGTGAAAAACTGCAAATTCCGTTTACCATCAAACTCTATACAAAATTCAATGAGTATGGTAAAATCATGATTTTCACCCACAAATCATCCAAATTTGGGGGAATGTGTCATGCCTGATATCAGAAATGACTTACGACAGGCCAGAGAGTAGTTAGGCTATTCAATAATATAGGTATTTATTGTGAAAACTTACCGATTTTCTCTCGCTTCAACTTCAAGCTTTCATACGTATCACTATCAGCGTGTGGTGACGTCGTGTCGTAATCGAATTCCGTACCATTACCAAAGCCGTAGTATATACCCCGGAACGAACGCGGAAGTAATTGTTATACACGTGTGCGCTGATTATATCTCGAACATTTTCTAACTCCTCAAACCTGCATGTGTACTGAAGCTTACATCATATCAGTACAACGACACGAATAAGTCAACACTAACACTTCACTTGTATACTTTCCGTGCAGCTTATCGGGTCTTTTTTCTTACGCGAGATATCCATCCGCCGGGAATTGGGGAATTCCCCAATTCCCGGCGGATGGATATCTCGCGTAAGAAATGAGACCCATAACCTGCACGCAAAGTAAACGAGTGATATGGCGGGCTGTACCGATAGAGGGCGGACTGGATGTCAACGTTTGAGAATCGTTTAATCCATGTGCAGTATTAATATTACGTACATGGGTGACATGGTACGGCGCAGCTAGCTCTGACTGATAGCAGCTAGCTGCGGGGCCGGGGCGCGCCGGGGTAGCTAGTCTACGACGTCGATCGTATGCCGTACTCGCCGCACCGCGCTAGATCGGCTGTCATAATAAACGCAGCGGATTTCTTGTCATTGTAAGTTGCATTCGACATCGTCTTTCTTGTACTTTTTTGTCATTTGTTTTCTTCTCATAGTTTTCTACTACAAAATATGAATTTTTGAGGAAAAAGAGGTTTTCCGCGATTTTCCGTTTGAGAACTCATTTTCCGTTTCAAATGGTCAATTCCGCGATTTTCCGCGATTTTCCGCGATCGCGGAAAATCCGTGCCTCTAGTTACTACCGGTATGTACTTTAAATGGAGAATACACTTGTAGGAAATCATATTTCAAACTTGTCAAAATACATTGTAAGTCCATGAAGTAATTGCCATTAATAAATAAAGAGCAATCTGAGTATGCCTAATGGACTGTGCATCCGCCATTAAAATCTTTATTCCAAATTAACTATTTTGAAAACAAATCAACTGGAGAAAGTTGTTCCACTACTGAACTTTGTCCATAATGAAGCTCAATGTCTCTTCCATCAAAATGAATAGTGTTATCAGCTTGCAAATGGCATTTTATGTAAACAATCGACCACTGGGCAGTAAATATGTCGCTGGTATGGAACGAAACAATTATCTCGGATATAAATCATTGAAATAAGTACTATGTAAATGGATATCTCCATCAACTAAAAATAGACAATTCCATAGGAACTATAAAGTCAGTTTAACTCTTTCATCAAAACACGATGACCATAATTTACAATGTTATCTTCGCAATTCCTCAAATGTCATGCAAACATGGATTAACCAGATAACGACAAGGGATATGATATTGTGGGCTAGAGGGTTTATTAGAAATTTGTGTTATAGCACAAACACACCATTGTCAATGGGTTAAAAAACATACAAACTGCTGTAGTGCAGTTTAATACACACACACACATTATATCATACCATCTGCAATTGGTTAACAGGCACCGTACAGCCATTATACTTTATGACAGAAACAATTTGTTGTCTTTGCTTTCCACAAGAATATGATTGATGTTTTTACAAAGATGTTTGATGTTTGCTGATATATATACCTGTGGATATGATTTCATATGTAGTTGTACTTCAAAGATATATGATATGGTGAATGTGGCATTGTATCCTATGACCGGGTAATTATAGTGTAAAGTGCTTAGAGATGGTATTGCATCATATTAGGGGCTATATATAAAATCAAACCTATTATTATTGTTATTATCTGTTTCCAGGAGTCTTTCCGCTAGAATATCATTGATACTTTGAGAGTCAGAGTTGCTATAAATATACATGTGGATTATGATATGGTATGTACTATGTTAACATGATATATGGTTCATGTTGACTATCTGTTTGAAGGTTTTGTTTTATCTAAAAGTTTAAATTCTACATTTTATAAACATCTAACTGTTCTATAAATGTTACATGTATGTTCCCCTCTGGTCTGTGGAAGATGTGTGTTATATCAAAATTAAATCACCTTCAATGGTCAGATACATGAAAACAGCCAAAATGTGCAAGCATGTGTCAACTGCTGAACAAATGTGTGTACAATTTTGGCAAATACAATATAATGGAAAAAAGAGGAAGGAAACCACGAAGTCAATGGGGCTCATAAAGCTGTATCAATCAGAGAAGGAGAAGAAATAAATAGTTTAAGATACCAGAATAGGGCCATTAAATTTGGAGGTAAAACCGGACATTAAATAGAAATGACGATGAGTTAAGAGCCAAGAGGATCTCAAGTAAAATGACGCCTCTTTTATCGATTTACAAAAGCTCTTGTTAAAAGCCCACTTAAGGAGGCACAATAAAACGACATGTAATATGCATCATTCCGATCTACTTCACTTTTTTCACGCAAGTATAAAGCTGTCCGAGTTGAGGTAGATGATGCATTAAACCAGTGAACTACTGAAGTTCACTGGGGTACACTCCACTGTCCATTTATTTTAACAGCAAAATTAGAACTTCATTGGTAATTGCAAATATTGTTCACGGTTCTGAAGTTGCACTTCGTAAATACTAAGCACCCAGCACCTACACCTTCAGGTGCCCCTGTGTTTGTGTTTGCACACACGCACATATCAGTTTCTGCAAGAATATTCAGGATTGAAGGAGGCAGAGTAATCAGAAGAAGAGGAAGTCGACAGATGCAAACATTGTTCGAGTAAAATCGTTAATAATGTTTTTAAATTTAAATTTAAACATCTACATGTAGCATCATGATTGATTTCATCTCTCAAGCCCTTTACAACTTTAGGCAATATGAGCCCAGTAATTTAAGGACCAGCTCAAACCTGAACAACTTTCTTACAAGTGCACCTTCTTAACTCCCCGGGGAGCATACTAGCAGTGAGCAATCTTTTAGGCCCATGTGCAGACCGATTTACGCTTGATCAAGTACTCATTTTAATGTATACTCCTTGGGAGAGAGCAGAAATGTGAATTACATACTGAAGGACATAAATGCTCAGGCTAGGCATCCATCATCTTTTTAAAAATTTGTAATCGGAACCTCATGATCAATAAATAATTCAGGCCTCCATCCGATCGTGCCACAACACCTCCTCTTACGTGAACGCTCCACTAACGGATGAACTACTCTAATGCATAGTCAAACAATCATTCCAATATCAAACTTCGTGCCACAACACCTCCTCTTACGTGAAAGCTCTAATGATGAACTACTCTAATGCATAGTCAAACAATCATTCCAATATCAAACTTGATCGCACAAGTTTAAGAATTTTCTACTCTCAGATAATCAATCAATATAATCTGAATTAATACAAACATATTATGCATTTACGTGTGCATTTTAGGGCACTCCTCCCCCTCTCCAATATTGACTATTGTCTTATAAAGCAAAGAAATTTCTAGAAGGATCTTAAGGAAATGGGGCACAAAACTATGTTGAAATCATGCGTAAGCTACTTTCAAGTTGTTATAATTTGTTGTTTATGTGGATTTAAGAGGAAATCACGAGTGAACTACGTTAAATGCACATCAACAGCTTGTAAACATTCTCGAAATTGGTACTCGTGCGTTAACAGAGTTTTTTCTTAAACAGAATTTAAGTGTAAATCATGCATGAGCTACATTAAATACACATCAAAGACTTTCTCCTAATCAGTAGTTGTGTGTAAACATGAGGCCAACCAAATTTCATTGATGCTTAATTACACTCGTCTGAATGGGCAACCAAATATACAACAGAATTGTTAATGTTTTTCTTTGGACTTTTGTCCAAATCCTCAAAATAAAATTTTAATTCTAGCGGTTCCCTCATACCTTGTTGTATTCGTATTAACAAACAAATCATGGGACCGGTTTCGGTTTTTCAAATTTCCCTTTCGTTACAAAGATATGTACGATTGAAGTATTCAGATAAGAAAATCTCTGGAGTTTTTCTTACCATGTACAAAGTGAGTGCAGTGAGTTAGTGACTATCACTTTGCATTTTCGCTCATTACTTGGCCATGCAATGTTCATTTGACTTGAAATTTTTACACAATACCCTGTGGACATATGAGATAACAACAATATACATTGCATCAACCATTCATCACTTTTTGCACATGTGTCAACAAAGTTACTAGATCCCTTTAAGGTTTCAGACCATTGATTAAAAAAAAATAATTATGAAACCATCATGATCTGGGCAAAAAAAATTAAATTTGTAGCTTTGCACTACCGAAATGTTTTACTTGCACAATAACAGATTGGGTTCTGGTGTCAGGCCCGATTCCACAAGGCCAGACTAGAACAAATTTAACTTTGAGCCTTGGCCTAGCTACATGTGTGTATCAAAATTTATTAAAAGCCCAACTAAAGTATAAAGAAATACGGTAAACAGAATAGATGCACGTTCATGTCTAAGTATACCGATCAGATTTATAGCTCCATAACACGCATTTGACGATGTCTGACCTCAGACAAATGATCCTTGAATTCTGTATAGTGCGGAAGCGCACGTACAGTCGTACACGTGCATGTCACAACTTCGGCTCCTAATAACACCCAGGTCAATAAAAACAAAAGTACAGATGAGGGAATAATTTGTAGCGTGTGCTCCAGAATTCGTAAAATTCTTGGGTGTCATTTTGAAATCAGGCATAGAATGTACCCAACTCTAAAGATGATTCGTGCACTCTTCAACACGTCTACGGACTGTTTGTTTTTCAACATCATCAAACAATATCATAAACCTAGAAAAATTTCCCAAGGAAAATAGCGCTGTCAAAAATGGAAATAACTACATCTGCTATTATTTACGACATTCATGTTGGGTACAGGGGTCTTGTTGCCACAGATTTACTCACCAAACTTTCATATGGTGGTGATCTACAGACAAATTGATAGATCATCCCCTCATATTACAAGCG
Source organism: Echinarachnius parma (assembly GCA_037951105.1). Taxonomy (NCBI): domain Eukaryota; kingdom Metazoa; phylum Echinodermata; class Echinoidea; order Clypeasteroida; family Echinarachniidae; genus Echinarachnius; species Echinarachnius parma. The sequence goes on from JBAMJV010002435.1 coordinate 115,455, forward strand.
AAAAATGCTCACAGAGCTATTCCAGTGGCCCTCTTCGGGTAAATGAATCAGTTAATTATGTGTACATGTATCATTTGATGGTGTCATCAAGTACATGGGGGTGTTTCACAAAAATCCTAAGTTGAACTTAACTCTAAGTTGGACTTAAAAAGTATGGAAAGCCATTTGTTTCTTTGAAAAAATGTTTTAAAAGTTCTTTTTCAAAAGCATAAAATGTTGATTCAAATCATCAATATTCTCTATTATCAAGGAGATTTCATGTTCTTGATGCAACATTTATGAAAAGTCTAACATTCTTGCTGTTTTGCTTTGGAATATATTGTATTCTAAGGCTACACAAGGCTTTCCATAATAGTTAGGTCCAACTTAGAGTTTAGTTCAACTTAGAATCTTTGTGAAACACCCCCTGGTCCTGGAACACAATCAATAAACTTTCTCTATAAAAAATAAAAAAAATCATAACTTTGCTGACAATTGTTCCCCAACAGTTCCCCCAATCTACCATGTTGTCTCTAGGGGTTCCAATGACACAATTGGATAGGAAATGAATTGAGGACAAAAAAGGCTCCTTGAACCGGCTATTCCCACCAGTGCTTATCATTATCATTCATGATTCATCTTTACGAAATACAAAAAAAATGAATTGATATCCGGAATATTTAGCAAGTTTCGAGGGAACACAATTTCCCTAGATGTTTTTTTTAATTTTTATTGAAAACACTTTAAAAGGTAAAAATGGTGTTTTCACATGTTCATAACTAAAATGGACTAATACAAAAGCAAGAATAGAAATATTTCAATATTCCAATCGGCGACTTAACAAATGTGACCCATATTTCACATTAAGACCTTTAACACCTTCAAAAAGAGACAGTCAGACAGAAACATCTGTGCTCGCTGACTCAAAACTCCTAAAATAGCTTCCTATATTGTGACATTTGGTAAAAATGTTTTTGGCAAGTTTGGATGAAGAATGATATCTAGATGTGACAAGACACAAGGACACAGAGGCATACATATTTTGTTTGCCTTGCAGTTACATTGTCAAAATCCACAAAACTTATTTAGAACTTTAGTGGTTCCCTCAAACCTTGTTGTATTTTTATTTAATACAAATAGAAGCATAGAACAGGTTTTGGATTTTCAAATTTTCCTTTCATTTATATACGATTGAAGTGTTCAGATTTGTAATTATCCACTGGAAAGTTATAAATGTGTACAAAGTCAGTGCAATGACTTTGTGAATATCACTTTACATTTTCACTAATTTCTCTGCCATATAACATCCACTCAACGTGAAATTTCCACACATTACTCAGTGGGCATATCAGATTAAACATAAGACATTTTATGAACCAGTCATGACTTTTTGCACATGTCAACAAAGTTACTAGATCCCTTTAAAAAAAAGCTGGATGGATGCTGAGATTCAGGAGAACATGTTTGACCTTCAACATATTTTTATGTATGCTTTTGGCTAGCTTGAGTGAAGAATAGCAAAATGGAAAGTCAGGCTTAACTGCTTAAAGTATTTGATTTTGTCTTCTAAAGTTTCATACACTTGAACAAAAAAGTTGGATCAATGCTAGCTAGCCTGGCATTCAAAAACATCTGCAACTAACTGAAAATGTGTCAAGTTCTTGCCAAGTTTAGATGAAGAATTACAGGAAGATGAAAAAAGTCAGACATCAACGACCAAGAAAGCATTTCTTTTTTACCACAATCCCTATTTTCATAAGAAAAATAACACAGATAAATGCTGACATTCAAGAATATTTCACATTCTTCAAAGCAATAAATGTTTCAATGCTCTTGGCCAAAGTTTGGGTGAAGAAATTATATGCAAAATGTACAAAATTCAGATAGCAATAGAAGAAAACATTCTTGTTTGTTTTGTAGTATTAATTATAGAATCCACATTTCCTACATTATAAAAAGCTGGATAAATGTTGACATTTAACGACATCTATAACCCCAAATACACTTGTCAAATCTTCTTGGCAAGTTTGGATGAATCGCTGCAGGATGTGATAAGGAAGACAGTGAGATCCATGATTTTTTTTTATAAAGACAATATTTTTGGGTCTTCTTTTGATAATAAAGCTACTTAAAATTCTGACATTTTAAAATATAAGCAATTAAATGGCAATTGTCTAGGATTCTTGGCTAGTTTGGATGAATAAATCATAGCAAGATGTAAAACGTCCGCGAGCAACTAAGAAAGACACATTTTTTTCTTACATAGATTCCAAAATGTTGAATGAATACTGTGATTAAAATAAAACTGCAACCTTAAGATAACTATTAATATGATAGTGGCAGACTTAGTTTAACAAAAAATTACCAAGAAATCAAAAAAATCAAAAGTAATAACGAGAGAAAGTGTTTCTCTGTGATTTGTCTTTGTTTCAATCTGATATTTGGTTATTGAACTAAAATTCTACCCAACACTGAATTAGATGGAGAAGAGAGATGAGTAAATTGAAATATATAAAATGAAAATTAAATGACTTACACTGAACTCCTAAGAAGAAAAAAAAAAATCAAAATTATGCTATTGCACAATATTTCAGGAAAGATCATGACATCAACATTTTCAGAGAGCCAGTAACGCATAAAGAAAGCCTCTCCTATAAGCGCATGGACACAATTTTGGCAGGGGTTGCCCGAGTATCATCTCTCCTGTTTTTACTTGCTCAAAATTAAAAGGACTTTACCAATCACCACCTCATGGATCGAATATTAGGTGATTTTTGCCCAAATATGAGGTGATATTAGCCACATTTTGGGCAACAACTTGTAATCCTATACACTACCCCCTCCCCTCCCCCTTCCAATCTTGGCACACCCCACTATCACCTTGACATTTTAAACCAAATCCTAGAGCTTCAGAAACGTGAGACCTCCGCTGTCTACTTCGTAAACCTAGAGATATCCCTCAACATACATTGAATCTTGTTAAAGTGCAATGTTTGTGAACTTTCACATTCTTTTCTTTTTATCTGTCTCCCATCTCTCTCGCTCCCTCCCATCTCCCTTACCCCCCCCCCCCCCCCCCCTACCTGGATGTCTGCATTCTATAACTCCTCTCACCTTGAATCTTGATAAAGTGCAATGTGAACTTGTGTTTTTCTTTTTTTATCTGTCTCAGCGACTTCCCATCTCTCTCACCTCCCCTCCCCTCCCCTCCCTTCCCTCCCTCTCACCTCCGATATCTGCATCCTAGAGCTGGAGATATCCCTCCTCTTACAGTGAATCTTGATATAGTGCGATGTGAACTTTTGCTTTCTTTTCTTTTCATCTGTCTCGGCTCCCTCCCCCCTCTCTCACCTCAATCCCCCCCCCCCCCTAGATGTCTGCATTCTATAACTGTTCATATCCCTCCTCTCACCCTCCCCCCCCCCCCCACTTACTCCCTCTCACTCGCCCCACCTTCGATATCTGCATCCTAGAGCTGAGGATATCCCTCCTCATACTGTGAGTTTAGATATATAGTGTGAAGTGAAATTTCATTTTCTTATCTTTTTGTCTCCAATCTCTCTCACCTTCCATCCCATCTCTCTCACCCCACCACCACACATGTCTGCATCCTACAGCTGGTGATATCCCAGCTGCAACCTTGAACATTAATCAAGTGCAATGTGAATTTTTGTTTACTTTTCTTTTTATCCGTGTCTCATCTCTCTCACCTCATCTCCAATTTCTCTCACCTCCCACGCCCCCCCCCCCCCCCATGTCTTGATTTATCTGGCTCTAAAGTACTTTCTTTTGCTCATCTTCCACATCTTTCACACCTACCCCTCTCGGACCTCTCTCTTATTTTCTCTGGCTCATTTGAACTTTCACTGTCTCTTATCTTTATCCGTCTTCCACTCTCCCATCTCCCCCACCCCCCCCCCCCCCCCAACTGCCATCCTCTTGATCTTTGTCTTGTTTTCTCTGGCTCTCAACCTTGTAACACTAGCTAGCTTTCTCTGTCCTCTACCGAAAGTTACCTCTGTCACTCTCCTCGAGATGTCAGTCTCGTTACCTTGAACTATCGCAAAATGTTCAATGTGTACTTCATTAGTTCCCTTTTACTCCCCCTCTCACCATTCGTCTAGCCCTCTTTCTCGCTCACTCATCTTAATTTGTAATATATTTCTCGAAGAAAAGAAAAGAAAAAAGGAGCTAGTTTGCAAGCCAGACTCCATTAACTCGCCTCCTTGAGATTCTGAAATTCACAAAGACTTTGTACATAGCCCACCAGGTTCCCAAAGCCAAATTTGTTTCACTTGAACCCAATGAGAAATTATGGGGGCTCTTTCATATTTTATTTATATATTTTATATTATATTATATTTTTTTTAATTATTTGTTTTTTGTTTTTATTTATTTATTTGTATTTGTATGTTTTTTTGGATTGATTTATTTAATTTATTATTATTAATTTATTATTATTATTATTATTATTATTATTATTATTTTTGGCTTTTTGGGGGGGTTCTTTGAGGTACTTAAGGGACTATATCTCCCTAAGACCCCATACATTTGTGTTCACCGTCTGTACTGGATTTGTTTTCTTTCTTTCTCCCCCCCCCCCCCCCCATCCCCCTCTGGCTTTCTCTTGATATGCATGTACATGTATGTGCCAGACATACCAATGTCACATGTCCGTCAGGACTCGGACCGTCTTTGTAACTTAAACCGCACCAGAAATGTCCTCCCCTCTGACGTCTTTCCCCCGATATCAACCCCACCCTAAATGGCCCCCAATTAAAGTACAAGACACTCAGTTTCATACCCCGTGTTCACACACAAAAATGTCATCGTATAGCTAGACTAGAACGGTATAGCTAGACTAGAACGGTATAGCTATACCAATGCTCGAAATTAACTTTTTTTGCTGGTGGCCCGGTCGGGCCAGTAAAATTAGTATTTTTCCAAATTTGGTGGCCCGAAACCAAAATCTACTGGCCCGAAAAAATAAGGAAAAACAAAAGTAAAATGTATACATTAACCATATTCATAGTTTCAGGGTACTGGGCAATACTTTTTATCAAACAAACATTGAATTGTTCGTAAACAATATTGCAGACAATTGAGACAACTCACAACACACTGTTCAAACTTCAAACATGATGTTGAATTTACGGGATTCATAACAAATTTGAAGAAGGAAAACAATCTGTTAAAAAATTTTTTTTTTTAGACACACTGTAATTTTGTTTAGACACCATGTAGTGAATATTCATGAGCAGCATATGAATATTCATGATGCTCATTAGATTATTAAAATACGCAAAATAAATGAAATAACTAACAACGATTTTTAATATGAATTTTTTTTTTATAACAGCTGGTTAGAAAATGAGTACTGCTGCTAAAGAATGTATGAATATTCATTAGCAGCAGTGTTACTTGCTCAATTAACTTGCAACTTTTTAACTAACCAATATTTTGTATGTGAGAAAAGGGTATAGGTGGCTGAATGCTCCGTTTAAAATCAAGCTCTTGTCATGTCCATACATGACTACAGGGTATATAAAAAAAAAAATTAAAAATAAATTTTTTTTTTTTTTTTTTTTTCTTGCCCGATCGGGCCACCAAACATAGAAATATGCGCTTTTTACTGGCCCGACAGCAATTTTTGGTGGCCCCGGGCCATCGGGCCTATGCTAATTTCGAGGGTTGGCTATACCGTTCTCGTCTAGCTATACAATGAAATTATGCGTATGAACGCTCACTAACGATACGTCGTATAAAGAATCATTGTATAGCGAAACGGGGGTTTGAGCATCGTTTCAAACTGGAACTCAGTAAAGAATCACGCTCGTTTTGTGTGTAAACGCTCGGTCGATCAAAGGTTATACTAGAACGGTATAACTGGGCGGGGCTTAACATGACCGCGTGTTACTTCACTCAGATTTGCGCTCGCTCACAGAAGACAGCAGACAGAAAAAAGACAACACACTGCGCAGTAGCAAACTGCGCACCTATATGATGTTTCGTTGTAGCTGTTTTGGGATCTTGTTCTTGTGTGTGTGAACGCTCGATGTGTCTTTATACGATGATTCTTTATACAACGTTTTTTTATACGATGATTCTTTATACAACGTTTCAGATTTTAAAAATTGTGTGTGAACACGCTGATAGATGCAATGGATGGACCCCAAACCAATCATTAATACTGTATAAGGAGTATGCCATAATCTTTTTTTTTAAGGCTGTTTTAAATAGAATATGTTTTTTTTATACCACCTGATATCTCATTTGAAAATCATAATTATAATGCAACCCTCCATTGACTATTTGTTAAATATTTATCTTTACAGACAATGACACAAGAACTTTGAGGAACATCACGAGGGATTGCTGACACTCTGGGAAGAGGCATACACGTACTACAGGAAAATACAAATAAAGCATCTCATCAGCATCACCAGAATCCATATCACTGCAATGCCTGTAGAAGTATTTAAAGTGGGACAGATGAAGAAAACAGTGCAAAGAACAATAGCTTCTTGTTAACATATTCATTTACTCTGAGGCATTCCTTACTCTTCTTGTGAAAACGATCAGTACATCATTCACGCGTGAGTACGTGAGCACATGGACCAGTAGTTTACAGAATAAAATTCATTGTCTCGCCAACAATTATGGCTTCATGTAATGGAACTTTTCAAACAGGAAACGGCACATATCAACAAATGAACCTCTCACCTAACCTTGCTACATGACTGTGTTAGCAACCAGCAAAGTGTTTGCGTAGGCACATTAGAATCGTCTGACCACTTTAATTGCTGCAGTAATTGAGGATATTAAACTGCCTACGCCTTTAATTGGAAGTGGACACGTCCAGCGAGAAGGGCCATAAGGCCTTGAATTAACTCTTAACAGGTCACACATCTCATGATTCTATGGAAATCACATAAATTGTATGGTATATTTATATTATTAGCACCGTGAGAGTTAAAAGGCACATTGGTTTGTCCGTCTGCCTCTAATTGTTACATTTGAGCTCAAACATTTGAAAGACGTTAAACAAGGGTTACTATACCTTTAGTTTGAAACATAATTGCCAGTTCAAACATTTTACTTCAAATTCATTGGAAACCATAACAAATTCAGCCACAAATTGACCTGTCTATAGCTGGATAAAGACAAAAGACAATTACCTAAAATTTGCTGGAAAATGGCCAATCATACTGCAACAGTGATCGCATATGTAACTGGAACGGTCGTGGACAAGAAGATCTTTCTGGGAGACGAGAATGCATACTGGTTGGGAGATGCCCTGAACCCAACTGTGAGTACTGACTGGGAAACATGGTCAGATATAACTACAGAAGCCACGGATGGTGCAATTGTAAGCGGAGCAACAGTCCTCTCCCTCATTATGATGATGGTCACATGTTTCTTGATCATCACTGGAAACTCGACTGTCCTTGTTGTGTTCCACTACACGCCTGCCTTGGACAATGCGAGTGGAGTGTTCATCAAGTCGTTGGCGGTTGCAGACCTCGGCGTAGGAGTGTGTTGCTCCTTCTCTATCCATTCTTGGTTTGCCCAGAAGTGGCCGTATGGGAAAGCCAGCTGTGCCATGGTGGGCTACATCCTGGCTGTGGCTGTCGGGGTGTCCATCATTGGTCTTGCGTGCCTCAGCCTGGATCGCTTCATCGCCATCCGAAAGCCGCTCAAGTACCGCACCATCATGACGAAAGGTCGCGCCAGGATAATTGTCATTGCTGTCTGGGTATCTAGCGCTGGGATATTCATGCCCTCGTTGTTCGGCTGGGGGACATTCCACTACAACGACCACAGCTACGAGTGTTCCCTCCACTGGGAGCAGAACGTGGCGTTCTCCTTTTTCATCATCTCCGTTCTGGTCATACCCGCTCTAGCTACCTCTACCTTCTGCTACTGCTACATCCTCAGGGCATCCTTCAATCACACGCACCAGATCGAACGCTCTGGAATGATGTTCAAGGTGTCCAGTAATCGCGAAAGCCGTGGCACATACGAAAAGCTCCTCGCGAAGATCTTTCTGGTCATCATAAGTGCGTTCTACGTAACCTGGTTACCGTTTGTCATCACAAAGACCCTGCGCGGACTCATTCACATGTACATTCCACCCGGAATCATGTTTTTCTTCTCCTGGCTGGGCATCCTCAACAGTTTTCTCAACTGTGTCGTGTACAGCATCGGACACCGGTCGTTTCGCATTGGCTTCTTCGTTGTTCTGCGCAAAATCCGCAGGAGTGTTGTGTCCATATTTTTTCGCGCCTCATACAGTTTGCAGAAGCATCACAGAAGGACTTCTTCAAGAAAAAGTGGACAAGGGAGGAGAGAGAGTAGCTCCCACGAAAGGTTTATTGACATCCGTCCTATTCCCATCCCAATAAGGGAAACTTCTCTTTGAGTTGGAATGACGAGAACTTACTATCATATAAAGGTATTCACAAACAGGTACATGGTACTTATGGTGCAAAATGGTACTGAATACTTAGGTGTCAATTTCTAGTTGAATATACGTCTGCAATCTACATAAATTTTGAATATTTACTATAAGTGTAAAATATATTTGTACTAGATTTTTTACAAATTATCATACTGTATTTGTTTTCAATGTGAACGGTTGCAGCTACTAGGTAAACAAATATTGAGGATTATAGACAAATTATAATTTCCCCCCTTGTAACACGATGATGATGATGATGATGATGATGATGATGATGATGATGATGATGATGATGATGATGATGATGATGATGATGATGATGATGATGATGATGATGATGATGATGATGATGATGATGATGATGATGATGATGATGATGATGATGATGATGATGATGATGATGATGATGATGATGATGATGATGATGATGATGATGATGATGATGATGATGATGATGATGATGATGATGATGATGATGATGATGATGATGATGATGATGATGATGATGATGATGATGATGATGATGATGATGATGATGATGATGATGATGATGATGATGATGATGATGATGATGATGATGATGCACATTATTTGCTTGGCCCCATCTTTCTGTTTATAAATCCATTCATTTAAGATGAAGATAATTGTTAAAATAGTGTAAATTTCCAGGTCTATTTGAATGTGTTCAAGTAGGTTCATTCCATATGGATGGATGAGATTAAACTTTAATAAATGTATTTCAATAAATAACAGATTCAACGCAATTAGAGGTAGTGGACATTGGTCCTATGGGTTTGATGTATATATGATCATGGGTCAATTGCCTTAGTCATATAGGTTAAATATGAATATCAGTCATTGACAATATAAAACAATTATTATGCTTAAATTAGTCTCATGTTAGTGATATGTCTGACAGGTCAATAAGATTCAATCATGTAGGATAAAAACGAATATTGATCATTGAACGAGGAAATAAATATCATATGTTATTAATCCTATGGGTCATTTGTCTATTACACAAGTCACTGTTCTATGGCCTCTATGGGTCATCAATTTCATATTCCATAATAAATATGGCAAAATATACACTGTGAATGAAGATTGAATTACCAAAAAAATTGTTTAAAGATGTCATAATATTGTTAGACGATAGAGGTTAATAACTTTATTGATGTGAAGAATATTTATTTACAAAAACAGAAACATCACTTATTTAGTACATTTCTGTACGGGGCTATGATTAGAATGTGGGGAGCAGTTTAGGCAATGAATCAAGCAAATTTGATTGTTATCAGAAAAAAATCTATTATACTTGTTGAAATTTTTATAAAATGCAATGCACATGTAACAAACAATCAATGTGGTATGGAAATTATAATGAAATAATAATTATTTGATGTTAAACTATTTGTATTCAATAATCTTAAATGGTAATAACATTATTTTTGTTGAAATGGTCATCTATACTATAATGTACATTAAACAAACACTTTGGTAAGAAATCATAATGATTGATGTCATGAAATGGGAATGGAACATACAATGGAAGAAAATGTTTAAATACATTTTTTCTACAATGAATGATACAAGATGTTATGAGTGCAATCTTTAGTAATTTAAGGAAAGTGAGCTGGATGTAGGTCTTTCACAATTGTTTACTTCTTGAATCTTGAACTTTATCGCACAAAATTATTATTGTATACATGTACATGTTTGATGTATATACAGCAAACCTTGCCTATCTATTAGTATTGTATACATGTACATGTTTGATAGATACAGCAAACCTTGCCTATAGACTCAAACTAGCAAATCAAAGTTGGTTTATTCTGTTTTACTTTCTTTTTTATATTGTTTTAGCCACAAGTCAAATTTTGTTGACTTTTTCCATATTCCCAATGATATCAAATTATGGAAGCTTGAATGTATTTTTGAAAGTGTTTTTATATAATCACCTACAGCATTCATGATCTATTATGATTCACTAGATCAAAAGACACAATATCATTTGATTGCAAATTGTTATATTGTAATTCTTTTAATTGAGGTTATTATTTGTCAAGTTATATTGGCTTAAAAGGTACAGAGACTATCAACTTTTAGCATTACTACTGACAAATTAGAGAGTTTTTACCAGTTAATTTATGGAAGAGTTAAATATTTGTTTATCAATTTTTTGTATGAAAATAAATTTGGTTAATTATTATTTAGATCTCACCATGTCCCCCACTTATGAATGACATAATTTATATTCTAGATATTTTTTTATATATGGTCGTGTGTCATGAACTCGCCTCCAAATAGGGTGGAGCCGTTACATTTTTGGGATTTTTTTGGTGCATTTTACTTCATATTTTAACAAACCAAAAATCTGTTCTTAACAAATTTGGTATCATTTGAAAGGCCTATCAAAATGCTATCATTCTGCAAAGTTTCAAAGGTATACTTCTATTTAAGATTGAGATACAGCCGTTTGAAGGTTTAAGCCGGAGGGTGGAGCAGGAAGCGGCGCCCGTGTACAAAGTCTATGGGGAAATGACTCTCAAAGCGCAATTTTTCTTAAAACGTTAATAACGTTGTCAAAACTACATGTATAACTTCAATTTTGGTATCAAATGAAAGCTTACATATTGAACTTTGATGTCAAATGATTGAAAAGTGTCTTTGCCAAATAATTTTTTTATTAAATCAACACAAACAAAGAAAATTGGGGGTTTCCTGTACAGACTCTATGGGGGCACAATCTTGACTGATAAATTTTGTGAATTCTTGATAAAAACGTTAATATCTTGAAAAATAAAAGGTTTCAGAATACAAATTTGGTATCAAATTAAAGCTTACTTATCAAACTGTATTATGGCTCATCATATTTAGGCTTTACTCTATATTCCATTCATCTAGTGACTCCTACTTAGTGAAAATTATTGATTATTTAAAAAAAAAAATTCATGAAGTATGAATGAAAAAATCTCCTGTAAAATAATAATTTACCCCATACAATATTATATTGCTGTCAAGGTCTAAGTCTGCTCTGCAAGAAAACATTATAATTTCTTGTCTAGAGCTACTTTAGAAAAAGTTATCAGGAAATTATTGACCTCTAAAAACTGTAAACAAAATTTCATGTTTTGTTTTTTAACAATTAACTGTACGCCCAGTGTTATTTCTGAGTGCATTTCCTTTCAGAAAATGTATAGTTTCGATAGGGTAGGGGGTCTTCCTCAGAAAATATTGGCTCTCAACTGTAACATTGTCCCGCAGAAGCCCAAAAATGGCATGTAACGCAAAAGGAGGAGACCTCACGACGCATGACCATATCAGTGTAAAGATTGTTGTGTTTAGGAGAAAATATTAATGGGGGAATAATTGGACTGGACAAGAAAATGGACTGGCTAATATTAATGATCCCTATCTATTTATGAGCACAATTTGTTTTTATCATAAATACTTAATTGCATGTACAGTATGTATCTCTGTAATTAGACTTGTGGTTTATGTACTAAAATTCACAATTTGGCAAACAATTTTACAATGCCAATTGAATTTGGAAAAATGACTTTTCATGAACAGATATGATTTCATAATTACTTACACGTATATGAATGATATCACAAGCACCCGTTTGTCTGTAATGCTATACAAACAAATTTGTGACTGGTGTTTAAACTTTAAAGGGATCTAGTAACTTTTGTTAACGTGTGCAAAAACTGACAAAGAGTTGATGAGAGTTTATTCCACTGAGTGATGTGTGAACATTCTATGGTAAATGAATGTCATATGACCAAGTAATGGGCAAAAGTGCAAGCACTGTTGTTGATTTGCACATTGTACTAACTTTGTACACAGTTGAAAGTCTCACATGGAGACATTCAAATCTGAACAGTTTCATCATATAACGAGAGAGAAATGTAGAAAAACCAAAACCGGTCCCAAGCTTCTAAATTGGTAACTGTTAGAGTTCTTAGTAAGTTTTGTGGATTTTGACAATGTTACTAGATCCCTGTAAATAGTCTTTTGAATAATTACTCATTTGACAAGCTATATATTTGTACTTGTATGTTGATATTGTTGAGTGTTTTTTCAGTTGTCTGTGGATAACAAAATGTGAAATAAAAGTTTGTAACATCCCAAGAATGTTTCAATGTTTTAATCTGTTCTTGTTGCTATTGTCGTAATTAAAATATAATTGAATCAAATAGTTTTCATGTGAGGTGGGGGGGGGGGGGTTCCAGGTAGAACATGCAAGGGTAAATGTGTAGATAGAAATGTCTTGATATATACTTATACATATAAAAGCTATAGTTTTCAATTGCATGTTCCACATCTGGGAGCCCCCCCCCCCCCCTCCCCCTTTTTCATGTTCACAGAGTAACATATAACTAATCTCATATAAGTAATGACTTGACATATTAAGCCCGGCGCAGACAGAGCCGACTCGACCCGATCCGACTGGTTTTCAGTCAGGCTAGAGGCGGTTTCGCTCAGTCGGAGCCGATCCAACATGTTGAATCGGCCTCGAATGACCTCCGACTGGCACTTGACTTGAAAAACCGGAGTCCTGAGGCAGCACATACCACATACTGAGTTAATCAGGCTGAAAACCAGTCGGATCGAGTCGAGTCGGCTCTGTCTGCGCCGGGCATTAGCCATCATAGTTGCTCTCTTTTGAACCTTTTTCTTATCTGATTTCAATCTGTGATGGCGCTCAATGTACCAGAATAGTGCACCAGATTTGTGCAGTGAACAAAAACCCCGAAATGCCAAAAGGAGCCCAGGAAAATTTGCATAGAGTTCAATGCAAAACAAATTTTGAATGTTATTTTCATGCAGGCAAGCTTGAAAAGTAGCCCCCGAAAAATAAATATTAATTTTCCCCATGGATTTGTGCATGGGTCAAACAAAATACACATTCAGGTACATAGTTGCACACTTTCTAAAAAGTTGATTTGTTTTCTTTTTCCCCCAACTGATTTTTATTCTTGAAAGATTCCCAAATCGCAAGGCACTTGATGTTGTCTCAAAACTGAATCTGAATACTACATGGATCGGTACTCCTTTGGTTTTCAACAGCTACATGAAATAAGAACGTGCCCACAGCTCCCAGTGTGTCCAGGGTTTGCAGGCCTCTGAAACATCTTCACATTCAAGACTGAAGTTCTTGAAAACCGCTGAAAGTTTGTTGTTTTATGTAAACATAACACACTTACAGTACATTGGTATAGTTAGTATAACCACTTGTTATGGAGAGGGTATCATCTTATGAAACATTATCACACATAGAGAGGAAAGAGGAGAGAGAAACAGAGAGAAGGGGAAAAGAGGAAAGAAAGAACTGGGAAAGATGGAGAAAGGAAAGGGAAGAGAGGGAAAAGAGGGAAGAGAGGGGAGGGGAGAGAGGGGAGGGAGAGAGGGGGAGAAAGGCTGTGGAGAGGGGGGAAGAAGGTAAGGGATGGGTGAAAGGGGGAGACAGTTGGAGGGAGAGGGGAGAAGCTGAGGAAGAGGGGGAGAGGGGAAGGGGAGGGGTGAAAGGGAGAGAAAGTTAAAGGGTAAGACATTGGAGGGAGATAGTAGTGCAGGGGAGGGGAGAGGGGAGGGGGAGAGAATAGTTGAGGGAGAGGGGGAAAGGAGAAGCGGAGAGGTGAAAGGGGGAGAAAGTTGGAGGGAGATAGTAGAACGGGGGAGGGAAAAGGGGAGGGGAAGAGAGGAAGATGGAGATGGGAAGAGATTGGAAAGAGGAAAGAAGAGAGATAACTTGGATAAATACATGGGAGAAAGCCAAGAGCAAGGAAGATAAAGGATGGGTAATAGACAAAAGAAAAGTTAGAAAGAGAAAAAATGGAAAGGGAATATGAAGATAAGAATATTAAAAGTAGAAGGCTAAAGTGAGGGAGAGAACTTCGTAAGGGGACGAAAAAATGACCCTGTCTACCACAGTAGGGCCCCTACGTCAACAACAACTGATAGGATGTAGCTAGTCAAATGTTTTATCTTTGATATTAAATATTCAAACCACATCCTCTTTCTCACACTTTTATGACTTCAGAAATCACAGATGAGGCTTTCCGACAGTCAACCAAAAGGTCATTTGCATAAAGGACCAATTGTACTTAACCCCTTTACGACTAGCCCCAAAACACTCCAAGCTGTGATCTACACAAAATCCAACAGTCTTGCACAGGTTAAATTGTCACTCACATTATACTGCATTATAAGTCTACCCCGAGATTAGTTATCTATTACCAAGAGATCCTTAACCTATTGCCTACAGGAACATAGTGGGCCCTGTATTAACTCTTAGATTGGAATTGAAAAATGTAGTAGAGAACAGGTTAATACATTTGATAAATCCCCGCAATATTTACAGTGTGGTAATCAAAGGGTTCAAAAGCAAAGGTTCAACTGAGGATTCATATTTTAGTTTTACACATCATGTGTCATTTCTTTTACTCTAGCCTGAAATTTCAACCTTTTTTTTTGAGCAAGCGTGTAATTTAATTTTTTTAAAGAGGCCCTCAAGGAAAAAGGGGAAAAAAGTAATAAAAAGATTCCTTTCAAATATAACATACAAAGTTACTTTTCACATCGCTCAAACGTCTGTACCCTCAAAATTATAGGACATTCAACGGAGCTTGTCAACTTTGTCAAGCATAAATACAAACTTTTCAGAGTGTGTATTTAGTTAAATTATGAAGAGTCAACAGCTCTAGTGAGTAAAGACTTGGAAATAAAAACAAAATTGAACCTTTTCAGCTTCAAATGTTGCCTTTTCATTCGCTCAAACCTCCATACCCATCAAATTTAAAGGACATTCAAATAAGCTTCTTCAGATTAACCCTAACCTTTTTAAGTTTGAATATATTTCAGTTGCCTTTTCTGAGCGGAAAGAGCTAAATGTAAGAGACTTGTGCAGAAAAAGTATAAATAAAAAAAGGTATCAAATCAAAAGACATAAAAAACAGCTTCTTCAGCAGCCATAACTTTTTTTGATTTTGCATGTATTTCAGTTGCTTTTACAGAGCGGAAAGAACTAAATGTAGAGACTTGTGACCAAAAAAAGGTATAAATAAAAGGCATCCAAACATGCCTTACATTCATTTGAACTCAATCCTTTGATGAATTCCTTTTGAAGAACTGTATTAATATTCAACAGTGTACATTGTATACGTTTAAGTGATACGTTTGTTTTTATTAAACCCCAAGTGTTATTTGTTATCTCCGAGACTTTAAGTGAAGGGAAGTGACAGGTTTCTCGCTTGCCTTTTACACTGACTAAATACCATCAGGTAATTGAACCTGATGTGTTCAGTGAAATGCTCCATGAAGTATCCAATAGTACAATTAACTGGTGTGACTAGGGCAACATTTTGTGATGGTTTTCTTCTTCTGCTACATAGTAAGTTTTACAATAGAAAATTAATTATCTTTTTTGGGGTGTGTTTCCCCATTACTATCATATGAATAAAATTTACGACTTGAAAATACTAATACTTTCATTAGAGAACTTATTTTTAAACAAATGTTACAATCATAATCATGGTCAGTTGTATATTATGTTTCACTATGATGTGAGGAAAAAAAAAACATTCTTTAGAAAAACAAGGCGATAGCCATAAAGTGTCTCACCCACTTGCGCGCATTCATGCAACATTGGACCTCATTTGACCTTTGACCTACTTATGTATCCTTTGACCCCAGCATATCATGGAAGCCAATATAGGGCACCTACCAATCAAGTTTGGTTACAACAGATGCAGGGTTGGAAAGTTTATCAACCCTAATAGACTCTTGCAGGTAAACTTTCACATTGGACCTCATTTGACCTTTGAACTACTTATGTGACCTTTGACCCCAGAATATCATGGAGGCCAATATAGGGCATCTACCAATCAAGTTTGGTTACAAACAGATGCAGGGGTTGGAAAGTTATCATCCTAATAGACTCTTGCAGGTAAAAGTTCACATTTGACCTCATTTGACATTTGACCTACTTATGTGACCTTTGACCCCAGAATGTTATGGAGGCCAATATAGGGCATCTACCAATCAAGTTTGGTTACAAACAGATGCAGGGTTGGAAAGTTATCATTCCTAATACTAATAGACTCTTGCAGGTAAAAGTTCACATTTGACCTCATTTGACATTTGACCTACTTATGTGACCTTTGACCCCAGAATGTTATGGAGGCCAATATAGGGCATCTACCAATCAAGTTTGGTTACAAACAGATGCAGGGTTGGAAAGTTATTCAAATTTTGCTCAAAGTCACCCCAAATTAAAATTTTCTTGAGCATTGCTTGGGTCTTTTTAAAATAAGTTCTCTTATGAAAGGATTACTATTTTTGTGAAGTATTAAATTACCTACATGTAATATTTTGGGTTAACACGCCCCCAAGAGGGAATTGATTTCTATTTAAGGCTGACTGGTTTCCTATCACAGTTCAATAATCTGTACAGTCTTGAAACCACATTTTGCATTTTACTATTATTAGACTCCTATTGACTACATAAAAATACATAATTGTATGCGAAATTCTATATATCTGTTGATGTTTTTGTATTTTTTCAGAGCATAGAAATACATGAAACTAAATTACATGATAAAATATAATATAATATAATATAATATAAATGAAGATAATAATCAGTTTGAGGCTCAAATTAACACCTCAAACTAACAGACAGAGACAGTTCAATACGTGTTTAAAATTGCAATCATGAGAACGTATGATGTTAGCGGTCTCAAGGGGGGGGGGGGTTCTTTGCACAGCAGGGAAGTGCTATGCATGGGGCAAATGCAAATTATAATCCATATAGATGTAGATGTGCAAAGTAATGTGCAATTAAGGTCGTTAGAAATGAAATTATAGCTATTTCAATTCCCACGCACGAATGTAATTCAAGCGAGGATAATTCATTTATTCTTACATGGATTATTCATGCGAGCGTTTCAATGAAAAAGGACCCCCTGTGGCGGCTTACTGGCTTTTCTCTTTTAATCGTAAACAAGATAAAGAGTCATACGCAGTTCACGAGACAGCTATATCAGAGGCCAGTCAACATTCTAAAGAACTCAAACAAGCAACAACTTTGAAGTGAGGCTATGAAAAACATTTCAATTGAAACATTAATACAAACATGTATGTATTTCAATCATGTTGCGCAATGATTGCCCCCTCCCCCCCCCCCCCCCCTATGCTATTTCTATTTGGTGGGGACCGCCAAAGGGTCAAAGTCATACATGTAGGAATTTTGAAAATATCTGATGCCCCTTCTTTTGCTGAACCTGTTCTCTAATAGATTTGCTAATCCCATAGATTTAGTACAGGACCCACCCAGGTAAAAAATTAATATTTTTATTTTGGGTCTCCCTTTCTAATTTTATTGAAGTTTTCTTTTTTCGAATTTCAGGGGCTACTATTTAGCTCTAAATGCTGTAAGTGATCATCTGATTGGCATTTGATCATGATCCAAACAGAAAATAAAAAATAAATTTAAAAAAAAAAAACTTTTTTTTTTTTCTCGGGGGGCTACTTTTTTTTTTGAGGGGGGGGGGGGGGGCTCTTTTGGGCATTTCGGGGGCGAATTCGCCCGCCGCCCCCGTGTATTTTTTTCCCTGGACCCACCAGGTTCCTGTAGGCATTGGGTTAACCTGTTCCCTACTCGATTTAGCAATCCCCATAGAGTTACATGTAGTACAGTACCCACAAGGTTCTAGTATGCAATGTATATAAAAATTTACAGGTTCAGATGTAGTTTGGTCATTTATTCTAACTCGGGTTTAATTGCACATACAATGTGTGTTGATTGTTCTTGTTTGTTTTAAAAATGCTAACTTCTTTAAATGAGATTCATTCTTGAGAAATTTAAAAAAATTTGAAAGAAACAAACAAATCCATCTCTTGAAGAATATTCCACAAGGAATGTTACTATAATTGTACAGCAATGAATGTCCTTCCTGCACAGTGGGATCAGCAAACTTAAACGATTCTAAATATAACATCGGGAGATGAAATTACAGTTAAATATAGATCAATGATTTCCCTTTTTAGAAATCCAGGAAGTAAAACCAACAGGGAGCAGGGGGATTTAAAGGGACCTAGACAGTTTCTACTTTAACAGCCTACTATTAAATTAAATTACATCTTTTGATCATCATTTCAAACATAACCGAGTGGGAATTAAAATAAGATTAGTTTAATTGGTTCATTCAAGATAGTTAAATAGAGTAGATGTCCAGTCACTTGCCTGTTCGATTGGTTGCTTGATGTGGGGGTGTTACATAAAGAGTTGCAAGCAATCACAAAGTTGAAATTAATGCTAGTCAGAAAATGTGTCTCAAATGCTCTTATTTTCTGACTTTTTATTTTCTGGCATTTTATCGCAAAGTTACAATTGATCAAAACTCTTCATGCAACACCCCATACTTCAATTTTGTCTATGTCTCATTTGGTCTATAACATGAGGCATGAAACTTCCAATTCCCTTACTCCAAACTTTTCCCTAACCCCTAAACTCTATTAACCCTAATTCTAAACCTCAGGCATGAAAAGTACTTTCGATAAAAAACACTGACAAACTTTCGAGAACTACTGCGATGGAGCGAAGCGACCGAGCGGGGGGAGGGTGTGGGAGGTAGGGAGATTTTTCAATTTTGGGGTTCAGAATCGTGCAATCTGGTGCATACTGTGGTGAGATTTTTAACCATTTATAAGAATCTGGAGTAAGAGGATTCGATTTAGCATAACACATACTAAAACAGGCTCTGGGTAAACAGTTTCATCATTACCAGCAAGCAGAGAGGCTTATTTAAAAAAAAAAAATTTAAATTAAAAAAAAAAAAAAAAAATCATACTTTTTAAATTTTTTAAAAATAAAACAAAATTCATGCCTGAAACCTATGTCTCTGTATTCTGATATTGCTAGCGTACAAAATGTGGGTAGACCAAGCGGCAAATTAGCCATGTCTACAGCTAAAGCACAGGTGGTCTTCTCTGTGTCCTCTAAATCTATTTTGCGCTCTAAATCTCTATCAAGGGAAAACTGTTCAATCACGCATATGTTTGTACACATTGTGAGCGACATTTATTTATGCGATAATACGCTCATCGAAAAGACTCTGAGCGCAAGCGATTACTGTAGACACGATCCTACTCGCGCACACATTGCAACAAATTGAAGTTAGCGGAAGCTTTTAGAGCCACTGTACATCTACGGATTGTGTGAGGCGCAGATATACTCTCTCGTCAAAACTGATTGCTAAATTCCGCTAACTTCAGTTTTACCGATTTAAAGTGTGATTACTACGGCGTCGCGAAGTGGCACTAGGTCCCTAGTAAGATATCCCTGGTTTGTCCATAGTTACATTTATGGTCTACAAATCACTTTGATGGTCATCCTTTGGCGTTTTGGAATCAAAGGCGATTTAATTAGCAAATAAAATGTTTTTGCAATGACTAGGTAAATGTAGAGTCAAATAACTACGAAAAGAACAGACAAACAAGTCAAGTTTATTCAAGATTAGAAAGCAGGCATCAACTTTCAGAAGCCAGATGAATTATTAATGCAAGTTTATCACCATATCAGTGAATTAAACATTGCATTTTAAGTGGATCTATCTAGGCCAAGAAAATAGCAGCAGATCAAGTGCCAACATAAAAACTATCAATGTTATTTATTGCTATAGCAGTAAATCAAATACCGTATCAGAAGTGGCACTATCTACGCACAGTCAGAAACAGAGATACATTGTATCAAGTGCAAACATAAAAACCTATCAATGATATTCTATTTTTGCGTAAGCAGTAAATTAAATATCTTCACACTGGCAGAAGATACACATTGTATCTAGTGAGCACTAGAATAAAACAAAAACATACCAATGTTATTTTTGCTATATTAGCATTAAATACCGTAAAACTCCGTGTATAAGACGCACTTTTTTTCTGTCAGAAAATTTTCAAAGTGGGGGGTGCGTCTTATACACAGGTACAGTCAAAAAAAAAAAAAAAAAAAAAAAAAATTTTTTTTTTTTAAAAAATTTTTTTTTTTTGGGACACCCGGTAGTCATGTTTAATGCATATTAAACTGGTCTAGGGCATGACAAGAGCTTGATATAAGAGGGAACATTTATCAAAATATACCTTTTTCCTACATAAATTATAGTGGTTAGCAAAACGTAATGCAAATTTTTAAGCAGTAACACTGCTACTAATTGAATATTCAGATATTCATGAGTAGCAGCACTCATTTAATATTCAATTTTCTAAACAGTGGTTATACATTTTTCTCAACAAAAAAGTTATTAATGAATTTAAGTATTTTGCATATTTAATGAGCATTGCTACCTCATGAATATATGAATATTCATGAAAAAATAATTTAAAAAAAAAAAAAAAAAAAAAAAAAAATGTTTTTAAATTTTTTTATTTATTTTTTTATAGAAAGTTGGGGGTGCGTTTTATACACGAGTGCGTCTTATACACGGAGTTTTACGGTAGATGGATCTTCGACTGCGCGCAGTCGAAAATTATGCCTCGCTATGACGTGATTTTAATATCAAGCCCAAATTAACATGCACTGAATTAATATTTGTATACATTTTTCATATATATTTTGAGTCCTGTGACCTTGACCATATGACCCCAACTTTGATGGCTACATTGGCTTTCTAAGAACATTCAGGTATCAAGTTTGATTGAAATCTGACATTTAGTTTTTGCCATTTCAAGCTTTTGTGCATGTATAATGAGTCCTATGACCTTGACCTCAACCTCATTACCCCAACATTGTATGGCTACATTGACTCTCTATCAAATTCAGGTACCAAGTCTAATAGAAATCTGACATTCAGTTCTTGAAATCGGGAGGGAGGAGGAAGATGGATGAGTTGAGAGAGATCTTGACCTTTGACCTCATGACCCCAAAATCTAATCAGATCATTGGCCCCCCACGATACATACATGAACCAAGTTTGGTGAGAATCCGTCAATCGGTTCTTGAGATAACGCGATCACGAGAACGGGACGTACGGACGTACGTACGGACGGACGGACAACCCGAAAACATAATGCCGTCCGGCTACTTTCGTTGCGGAGGCATAAAAATTGTAT
Source organism: Echinarachnius parma (assembly GCA_037951105.1). NCBI lineage: Eukaryota > Metazoa > Echinodermata > Echinoidea > Clypeasteroida > Echinarachniidae > Echinarachnius > Echinarachnius parma. The sequence goes on from JBAMJV010002435.1 coordinate 137,008, forward strand.
TTGAAGTGGATTTATCTTCACAAATATTTTTGTATCAATAGCCAGCATAAAAACCTATCAAGGAGGAAAGGAATGGGAAGGAGCAGCAAATGTACAGCAGATGTCTCTATGGTAAAATTAGATCTGCATCAGCCCTCTCTGACGTTGCCCCACCATCACATACACCATTAGTCGCTACATGGAAACATGAAAATAGAACCCTGCCAACAGTGTCTTCCTGCGTCTTGGTCCCACGAGAGGGCCAGTTTTGTTGTTGGACCAAGCGAGAAGCCAGAAATAAAACTTGATAGGAATGACTAAGACGTTTTTAAGTTCTTTTTTTGTTGCCCAGCCCTCTGCCCTTTTTTTTTTTTTTATTATGTTTTCGATTTTGGCAGCATGTTCAAAGTGTCCCATTCGGGGTGTGGTTTGTACCCTTTCCTGGCCGGAAGCAGAATGGTACGAGGGTCGCAAAACGAGAGTTGAAACATGTGTGACACTCAGCTGATAGGTGCTCTGAGAATTACAATAGGGGGGGGGGAGGGAGGAGAGGGGCAGATTGATAGAGACAGAGAACATTTACATTGTGGGCAGTTCCAAGCATCACAGTGTTACCAGAAATGTACCCCTTTGCCATTTTGATCACTGCAAATATTGATATGGCTAGTACTGCAAGCATATTTATAAGTATTTAAAATAATGAAAATATATCAATATTTAAAAGATTCAATTTTAAAATAGGTTGTTTTGCGGTAACGATGTGACATTTTGTCCACGCTTCCTTGGAATTTCCCTTTTACAATTTAATCCTCCAAGGATCAAATCAGATGGTGTCATGAGGCTCACAAAGAAGAGTGAACATGTCTGTATGTCTGCCAATAGGCCAATAGGGGCTCTCTGAGTGATGACAGAAAGAGGGTGAGAGGAGAGATTTGTCAAACTTACAAATGAAGATTAAAGCCACTGGGCCTATGGATGCTTGGCAAGTGAAGAGAGAAGAGAGAGAGAGAGACAAACAAGTTAAAACGGTTCGCTCATTGATTATAAATTGAGTCGAATTTGGTATGATTGTGAAGGTAATCTTGTACTTAACAAGCCTCGAGAAATTCAGATTTTTTGAATTTTTAAAACATTTTTAAATCGAAATTAAAAATGAGAAAAATTCACCCTCCAAACCAGGCCCAAATTCACCCCGATCTCGCCGCTTATGTCGATGACGTGTGACGAGGGGGTGAATTCTCTGCTATATGGCGGTATACATCAGTTTGCGTGCATTATTTTGTTTACAACGTCCATCGCTCGCTTCGTTTTGCAACATCGGAAATGAAGAAACAAAAATCTAGAATTGCCCAATGTTAGTGTAAAAGTAGATATTTTACCGTATGAGTGGTTATTTTCCCAAAATTAGAGATTTGTTTGACAAATTGAGAGACGCAAATTGAACGTGCCTCGAAAAAAGAAATGCCCGTCAGTTGAATGATACGAACATGCACTAGAGTTTCAGCGGCACCGCTCCGCGAGACAGGCTGTGCTCTATAGCTATACCTAGCTAGCTGCACGCCAACTGCTATGACTGCCTTGTAAGTAATTGCACTTTTAAAATGCTCCGAAAAGGAACGAAAATGCAAGATTATTACGATCACATCTATTCTAGACTATCTCTTATGTTTGTAGGGCTTTTAAAACAAAATACGAGAACAATTACCTGCAAAAACAGCTGATAATAGTGCACTTTATGCGAGCTGAATTGAAGCGAGCTACATACACTGCACTAGCCGCTATTATATTGCATGCATTGTCCACCGCATATACGCGCACAGTCGAGGCTCTCCACGTATCATGCATGCTGCCGGCGAGTATGATTCAACTCGCAGACTAGGTGATTTATTTACCTATTTTTACTTTATCAGACACATTAATGAATCAAAGAATAACTTTACAACGAATATAAACTGTTGTTTTATTAGTTCAAACAGTTTAAACCACCATAATTGTATAGAAAATAGTTTAAACAACCACGGAATCCCCGGTATAAAGGGGTATAAATCCGGTATATAATGTGGTAGAAACCGAGGCTTCTGATTGGATAACCCCTCGCTCTACGTCAGTACAACACACCCAGCTATCGGACCCCACTCGTAGCTGGATTGTGGTTTTGAAGCAGCGTTTAGTATTTTCATTTTTGTTTTAATTTTCGGATGTGCGAGTACTTGGAAAGTGATATTTTCATTTTCTGTATGATTTGAACTTTTTGGAAAGATGAAACTTGGCTTATGTTGCTTTTTCTTTGAATAAACACTTTAAAGGGATCTAGTAACTTTGTTGAGATGTGCAAAAAACTGATGAATGGTTGATGCAATGTATACTGTTGTTATCTCATATGTCCTCGGGGTATTGTGTGAAAATTTCAGGTCAAATGGACAATGTATGGCCAAGTAATGAGCGAAAATGCAAAGTGATATTGGGTGATATTCACCAACTCACTGCATTCACTTTGTACAGGGATGAAAATCTCGCCCGGAGATTTTCTTATCTAAATACTTCAATCATACATATCTTTGTAATGAAAGGGAAATTTGAAAAACCGAAAGCTGTCCCTTGATTTTATTGTTAATACGAATACAACAAGGTATAAAGGAACCGCTAGAATTACAATTTTATTTTGAGGATTTGGACAATGTTACTAAGTCCCTTTAAGGGGAAGAGAAGGGGGAGAGGGGGAGACGGAGAAGGAATAAACCAAGGGATGGTGCGTAGCGAGCAAAATTAGAGTGAAGTATGTGTGGCATTTAGCCGAGGTGATACTATAGCCATAGGTGCTCTATGAGTGGCTATAGAGAGGGGGAGAGGGAGAAGGGAAAAGGGAGAGAAAGGGGGAAGGGGGAAGGGGGAGGGGAGAGTAAGGGGCAACATTAGTGGTGTATACATTAGCTTGCAAAATTAGAGTGAAGTATGTGTGGCATTTAGCCAAGATGATGAGAGAGAAAGAAAAAGAGAACAAGAGAGAAAGGAGGGGGGAGCATCCATGGGGCAAAACTAGAGTAAAGTATGTGTGGCACGCGAATGATGGATGTTCTCTACAAGTGGCATGCAAGGAGGGAGGGGGAGAGGGTGGAAGATTGAAGAAAGAAAGAGAGAGAGAGAGAGAGAGAAAAGGACATTTGAATATGAAGGTGGATGGGAGAAAGGGTAAATTATTACAAGATAGTTCATTTAAATGTAAACAAGGCTGAAGGTGACTTTGTGTTTATGATAGGAGATGGGTCTTTGCCAAAATTAATATAGGGCAGGGTGAAGGACAGAAAAGGTTTAGAATGTAAAGTCAAACCTGCCTTCGCGGCCCCGTCTATAGCAGCCAACCTGCCTATAGTGGCCACCAAAAGCATCCCCCCTACAGAGAAAAAATGTAGCCTGTCTATAGATGTCACCTGTCTACAGTGGCCATTTTTCTTGTTTCCCCGACCACCCTATACTCAGGTTTCACCATGTCTTTGAAAAAACATACATGCAATTATGGAGACTTTTAATCGTCTGCAAACGATGAGGGAAGGGAAAAATCAAAGCACCCAAGAGATCGGGGTTAGGAGAAATGAGTGAATGTTTGACCAGGATGAGAAGCATTCTGACTCAAAGTAGCGAGA